>SJXQ01002455.1:301292-322073 GCA_006408695.1 Aepyceros melampus | reverse complement strand
CTTTTGAAACTTTAAAATGTTAGGGCCAGAGAGGATTTTAGAAACCATGATGTTTAAACCCTCTAATTTTCTTCTTGAAAAATTATCAAAATATTTATTTTGGTTGTGTTGGGTCTTCATTGCTAGGCTTGGGGCCGTCTCAATTTGGGAAGAGGGGGGACTTCTGTTGTTGCAGAGCACAGGTTCTAGGGTATGCAGGCTTAAGAATTGCAGAAGGCAGGCTCAGTAGTTGTGGCATACTGGCTCAGAAGTTGAGATTGCAGGCTCGACGGAGCAGGCTCAATAGTTGTGGCTCATGGGTTTAGTTGCCCCACAGCACGTGGAATCTTCCTGGACGAGGGATAGAGCCTGTGTCCCCTGCATTGGCAATTGGATCCTTATCCACCCAGGAAGTCCAAACATCTAATTTTCTATGTGTAGAAAATAACTGTGACTTTAGAACTTTATGAAAAGTTGGAGGCTATATTTATCTTCCTCACTTTATGGATGAAGAAATAAGTTTCTAGAGAGGTGAAGCAAGTAGGGATCACAGACTTACAGGTCTTCTAATTCAGTGTTCTTTCAGTTTTACTATACTCATTGCCATGTGGTTGGTTAATGCCGAGTGAGTCTAGAATTCAATTCAGTTCAGTTCAGTTCACTTGCTCAGTCATGTCTGATTCTTTGAAACCTCACAGACTGCAGCAGGCCAGGCCTCCCTGTCCATCACCAACTCCCGGAGTTTGTTCAAACTCATGTCTATTGAGTTGGTGATGCCATCCAACCATCTCACCCTCGTCATCCCCTTTTCCTTCTGCCTTCAATCTTTTCCAGCATCAGGGTCTCTTCTAATGAGTCAACTCTTTGCATCAGGTGGCCAAAGTATTGGAGCTTCAGTTTCAGCATCAGTCCTTCCAATGAATATTCAGGACTGATTTCCTTTAGGATGGACTGGTTGGATCTCCTTGCAGTCTAAGGGACTCTCAAGAGTCTTCTCCAACACCACAGTTCAAAAGCATCAATTCTTTGGCACTCATCTTTCTTTATAGTTCAATTCTCACATCCATACAGTTCAGTTCAGTCACTCAGTCGTGTCCGATTCTTTGTGACCCCATGAATCGCAGCATGCCAGGCCTCCCTGTCCATCACCAACTCCTGGAGTTCACTCAGACTCATGTCCATCGAGTCCGTGATGCTCTCCAGCCGTCTCATCCTCTGTCATCCCCTTCTCCTCCTTCCCCCAATCTCCCCAGCATCAGAGTCTTTTCCAATGAGTCAACTCTTCGCATGAGGTGGCCAAAGTACTGGAGCTTCAGCTTTAGCATCATTCCTTCCAAAGAAATCCCAGGGCTGATCTCCTTCAGAATGGACTGGTTGGATCTCCTTGCAGTCCAAGGGACTCTCAAGAGTCTTCTCCAACACCAGAGTTCAAAAGCATCAGTTCTTCAGTGCTCAATCTTCTTCACAGTCCAACTCTCACATCCATACATGACCACAGGAAAAACCATAGATGGACTAGATGGACCTTAGTCGGCAAAGTAATGTCTCTGCTTTTGAACATGCTATCTAGGTTAGTCATAACTTTTCTTCCAAGGAGTAAGAGTCTTTTAATTTCATGGCTGCAGTCACAATCTGCAGTGATTTTGGAGCCCCAAAAAATAAAGTCTGATACTGTTTCTATTGTTTCCCCATCTATTTCCCATGAACTGATGGGATCAGATGTGATGATCTTCGTTTTCTGAATGTTGAGCTTTAAGCCAACATTTTCACTCTCCTCTTTCACTTTCATCAAGAGGCTTTTTAGTTCCTCTTCACTTTCTGCCATAAGGGTGGTGTCATCTGCATATCTGAGGTTATTGATATTTCTCCCGGCAATCTTGATTCCAGCTTGTGTTTCTTCCAGTCCAGCGTTTCTCATGATTGTACTCTGCATAGAAGTTAAACAAGCAGGGTGACAATATACAGCCTTGACGTACTCTTTTTCCTGTTTGGAACCAGTCTGTTGTTCCATGTCCAGTTCTAACTGTTGCTTCCTGACCTGCATACAGATTTCTTAAGTGGCAGGTTAAACTGTGGAAAATTCTGAAAGAGATGGGAATACCAGACCACATCCATACATGACTACTGAAAAAACCATAGCTTTGACTAGATGGGCGTTTGTTGGCAAAGTAATGTCTCTGCTTTTTAATATGCTGTCTAGGTCGGTCATAGCTTTTCTTCCAAGGAGTGAGTGTCTTTTAATTTCATAGCTGCAGTCACCACCTGCAGTGTCTTGAAGTCCCCCTAAAATGAAGAATTCAGACCACTGTTAAAAATTAAATGGCTTCAAAACAGGTTTCTAATTCAAATGCAGGTGATCAAGAGTCTGCCGCCAAAACCTGATTTCTAGACTTCTACCTTCTGCACACAAAAACCTGCTGATACTGGACAATTTTGAGGGCATCTTTCAGTCTGTGTGTGCCACCTCTCAAGAGCCCTATTCACCTAGTGGTTTTATCTTCTCTCAGATTTCTCCATATCTGCCCCACTTCTGAATTTGGCATAGAAACTATGGTTGGTGTGATTGCACTTCACATGTAATCCAGCAGAAAATATTGAGAAAAATCACTTTCTCTTCTGGTATAATCTTTACTTCTTGATCTGTGTTAAGGGCGGGGGTAAACTAACTGTCTCAGTCTTACTCCGTGTCTACCATGTTATTTTCCCAGGTGGCCAACAGTTGGTCATAGGTGGTGCCTACATTGAGGATGACACATCTCCAAGGGAGAACGCTTCTGGAGGGACTGCATCAGGCCTTGGTCTTATCACAGCTTCCCTGGTGGCTCTAAGGGTAAACGATCTGTCTGCAATGCAGGAGACATGTATTTGATCCCTGGGTCAGGATGATCCCCTGGAGAAGGGAATGGCTGCCCACTCCAGTATTCTTGCCTGGAGAAATCTATACAGTCCGTGGGGTTGCAAATAGTCAGACAAGATTGAGAGACTAACACTTCCACTTGGCCTTCTCACTTCTTTATAGTTTTAGAGAACCTCAGGGTGCTTCCTTTATTCCCAAGGCCAATGGAACACAGACAACCAACCGTTCCTCTTAGAGTACCTCTGTCTGACATGGATAGCATCACTACCAGGGAAACCTGAGGGGATGTATATTTTTGATGGGACTGTATGAGTTGAGGGTTCTGATGGACTGCATTCAGCCCTGGCTCTGTCACACAGCAGGATGACAGGCCGATCATTTTATCCTGTTTGTGCTTGTCTCTTCATGAGTAAAGTGGACACAATCATACCTGTTCATCTTTCTTTATACAGCTCTGGGGAGGATCAGACAAGGTAAGGAATTTGAAAATACTCAGACATTTTGCTGAGTAATCCTGAGGCCTATCTTGGGACTTCCTGGCAACAGGCACTGGGGCTGGGGGCAGTGGGTGGGGGGAGGAAATGGAGAGGATTTCTGACAGTTGGAGGAGCAGCAGTCTGAGCTCTCAACAAGGTCTCCAGGTGCTGTCGGTTTGGGAACGCAACTCCTGAGCATCTGGTCCCGAAGCTCAGAACTCTCCCTCACCCCCACTCCCTGCATTTCTAAGGCTACTTTCCTGGAATCACTATTAATAAAAAAAAAAAAAGTAGGCTGCAAGGGCTAGGTTCTCTCTAATTTCACAATATATATACAATTTTCAGTGTCCTGCTTGTTCTCGTCTAAAGATATTTTTTATTACCACAGCATTGTCTTAAGCCTTAATATTTGATAGGACAGATTTCCCCTCTATTTTCTCTTTTCCCAACTTTCTTCAGCTATCTGTGAATGTCTGTGTGCTGTGCACAGTCACTTCTGTGTCCACTTCTTTGAGACCCTATGGACAGTAGGCTGCCAGGCTCCTCTTCCATGGGATTTCCCAGGCAAGAATACTGGAGTGGGTTGCCGTTTCCTTCTCCAGGAGATCCTCCTGACCCAGGGATCGAACTCACATCTCTTAAGTCTCTTGCATTGGCAGGCGGTTTCGTCACCACTAGCTCCACTTGCTGCTGCTGCTGCTGCTGCTGCTGCTGCTAAGTCGCTTCAGTCGTGTCCGACTCTGTGCGACCCCATAGACGGCAGCCCACCAGGCTCCCCCATCCCTGGGATTCTCCAGGCAAGAACATTGGAGTGGGTTGTCATTTCCTTCTCCAATGCATGAAAGTGAAAAGGGAAAGTGAAGTCATTCAGTCATGTCCTACTCTTAGCGACCCCATGTACTGCAGCCTACCAGGCTCCTCCGTCCATGGGATTTTCCAGGCAAGAGTACTGGAGTGGGCTGCCATTGCCTTCTACCTGGGAGTCCCAAGTGAAAGTCTCATTGTACACAAATTTAAGAATGAAAGTGAAAGTCACTCAGTCATGCTGGACTCTTTGCAACCCCATGGACTGTAGCCCAGCAGACTCCCCTGTCTATGAAATTCTCCAGGCCAGAATACAGAAATATAGCCTCTCCATTCTCCAGGGGATATTCCTGACCTAGGAATTGAACCAGGGTCTCCTGCATTGCAGGCGGATTCTTCACTGGCTGAGCTACCAGGGAAACACCACAAATTTAAGAATAAGATTAGAAAATTTCTTCCTGAAACTATTTGGATATTTTTATTGGAATGATTTTGAATTGAATATAAGATGAATTTAGGGTGACAAGGGCAGTGGGGGGGCAGTGGGGGGTGGAAATAGACATCTTTACAGGACTTACCAGGTGGCACAGTGTTAAAGAAACTGCCTGCCAATGCAGGGGACAGGGGTGCAGGGTAGGGTGGGGGTGGGGTTGAGGTTGGGGGGCAGTGTTCCATCCCTGGATCAGGAAGTTTCCCTGGAGGAGGAAATGGCAACCCACTCTAGTATTCTTGCCTGGGAAATTCCATGGACAGAAGAGCCTGGCAGGTTATAGTCCATGGGGTTGCAAAGTGTCAGACACGACTGAGTATGCACAAACATGCATAAAATATAAAGGAGATAAAGAGCTCTGCACTGAAAATTAAGAATTATTTTGTTGCTGCTGCTGCTAAGTCACTTCAGTTGTGTCCGACTCTGTGTGACCCCATAGATGGCAGCCCACCAGGCTCCCCCGTCCCTGGAATTCTCCAGGCAAGAACACTGGAATGGGTTGCCATTTCCTTCTCCAATGCATGAAAGTGAAAAGTGAAAGTGAATTTGCTCAGTCATGTCTGACTCTTAGTGACCCCATGGACTGCAGCCTATCAGGCTCCTCGGTTCATGGGATGTTCCAGGCAAGAGTACTGGAGTGGGGTGCTATTGCCTTCTCCAATTATTTTGTTACCTAAGTAATTATATATAGGGGGAAAGTAGGAATCAAAAGCTAAAAGAGAAACGCGGGAGTAATTACAGCATTCTTCATTACTCTTAGCTTGGGCCTTGGGCAGGAGCAACAGGAAGGAAACATAGAAGGGTGTTATATTAAAAAGTTAAGCTGCAGTTGGGGAGGAAACCACAGCTCTGAAGACGACATTCTCTTGAATGAGTTGGTTAAAGTGGTAGCAAGAGCAAGTGACAATGCTGAAGGCAGGGAAAGTGACTGCCCAGACAGGGAACTGCTTCCTATCGAATTATCTCAAAAGTGAATATTCCTCTCCTGTCAGGAGGAGCATAGTCCATGGATACCCAAGAGAAGTCAACTGTACTGTCACTGGAACCTTAAATAAATTCTCAGGGTTTAATCAATTACTAGTCAGTAGTAGCTAAAGTACAGGGGAGAGAATTCAGTCTATCTTGGACCTGAGTTCCCTTTTAATTTTGTTGTCAATAGTGATTTTTCTTACTGCTATAACATAAAGGTAGATAATTTATGTTCAATTTCTATTTATAAAGCTCATTAAAAGAAATATTTTTTATTAGAAAAGCACGATTATTATATGTTCTAGAAAAACCAGGAAATAGTTTAATCATCAATCAAATTGCTAATATGATTAGTTCCTGGCAGAAGTAATGATATTGAAAGATTAAAGAGTCAGAAATACATAATCAGTTTCTAGGGGAATATGTGCTTGTAAACTCAAATTGTTAGAAGAAGGACAAACATATATGGTCAATACACAGGGTATTATACTAATTGCTAAACTTTCCATTGGATTATTCCCATCAGCATACAAACTTGATACTATTTCTCCCAAAGAAAATTTTAAAATAAGCAAAA
Organism: Aepyceros melampus; assembly: GCA_006408695.1. Lineage (NCBI taxonomy): Eukaryota > Metazoa > Chordata > Mammalia > Artiodactyla > Bovidae > Aepyceros > Aepyceros melampus. Next base: position 315,921 of record SJXQ01002455.1, on the reverse strand, counting down.
CTGTTTCTTAACCCAATATTCTCTTTAGGCTATAGTTCTTTTTTCTTCAAGCCTCTATAGTGACACTTTTGAGGCAACTTTAGTCTATATTTATTCCCCTTAAAGAATTGTATCTGTTGATTCCTTCTAATTCTTCTCCCAGGGCTTCTCTGGTGGCTCAGAGGTAAAGAATCTGCCTTCCCATGAGGAGATGCGGATTCAATCTCTGGTTCAGGAAGATCCCCTGGAGAAGGAAATGACAACCCACTCTAGTATCATTTCCTGGGAAATCCTACAGACATAGAAGGTATAGTCCATGGGGTTGCAAAAGAGTTGGACATGACTTAGCAGCTAAACAACAACAATTCTCCCAGGCCTTCTTGAACCCTCTTCAGTAAGCCTTTTGCTCCTGCCAATCCAATGAAATGTTTCCCCTAATGATTGGTCATCTGTGAATGTCATTTTATGTTAAACCTGACTGTCATTTCTAAGTCCTCATTTTTTGACCTATCCCCCACATTCGACAAAATCGCTCACTCTCTTGTTCCTGCAAACACTCTTCTACCTTGGTTTCCAGGACACAACATAACTTTGTGACTTCTTTCTCAATTTCTCTTGCTGGCTTTCTCATCTTCCCAGCTTGAAGACCTTGGAGTGTCCTGAGGCTCAGTCCTTGAACCTTGTACCTCTTCTATCAGCCCTCATTACCTATGTGTATTCACCCATCTCTAAGGCTTAAAATGCAATGCACTTGCTGATGGCTATCAATTTATTTCCAGCTCTGATTTTTCCTCTGAACTCCTGACCTGTCTATTTGACATTTCCATTTGGATGTCTAATAAGCATCTCAAACTTAACATATTCAAAACTGAGCTCTCAAACCTGCCACTCTTGTGTTCTCCTCTGCTCAGTGAATAGAGATACCATTCTTCTAAATGTTCATATTAAAAGGCTTGGAGTCATCTTTATTCACTTTATCTTTATCCACTATTCCAGTTTGTCAGTGAGTCAGGTCAGTCCTACCTTCAGTATACAACCAGCATTTGAACCTTCCTTTCTGATCCCCTGCTACCACTCTGGTTCAATCCACTGTCATCTCCCACTTGGATTATTGCAATACCCTCCTAACTGGGCTGCCCGTCTTAGCCTCCTGTGATCTATTATCAGCACAACAGCCAGAGTGACCTTTTGAGGCCAAGGTCAGACTGTATCACACCTTGTACACATCATTCAGTGTCCTCTCTTCTTACTCAAAGTAAAAGCAAACAAATTCTAACAACAGTTAGAGTTGTCAAACAATTCTCAACAACAAACTCTAAGACCAAGAATGGTCTCACCCCTGTCACCTCTGTGACATCATCTTCTACCCTCTCCCCACTCATTTCCCAAACCAGCTACTTTGGACTTCTTGGCTGTTTCTTGAACGTGCTAGGTACATTCCTACCCCAGGGCCTTTGTACTTGCTGTTTCCTCTGACTGTGTAGGGTGTTCTTTCCATTCACCTTCAGCTCTTTGCTCAAAATTCATCTTCCAGCTACCCTATTTAAAATCTCAACTATCCATTCCTCAGTATTTCATTCTGTCTTTCTAGGCTTAATTTTTCCTCTTTAGCATTTACTACTTTCTGATGTATATTTCACTTGTGTAGTCCTGTTCATGGTCTGGTTCTCCTGCCAAAATATTTGCCCCATGAATTCAAAGTATTTTGTTGTTGTTGTTTATTCTTGTACCTCCAGTTTTTAGGGAAAATGGCTGACATGTTGTAGGGTTCAATAAATAGATAAATAAACAGATATTGCTTGTATGGTGCTTTTAATTTATGAATTTTAGATGCCATCAATTGACTTGCTGTTATTACAGATGAAGACTTTTTATATACACGTTAGTTTTCCCCCCCTGTACTTTGTTTTTCCAGCAGATGAATGTAGATTGACTTAATAATTAAAGTTTATATATTATGAATTTAAGAGCATTGCTAAATGCAAAGCCAAGCCATATTTAATTATTATGTTTTTCTTTGCTCAGATGGCAGTTTTCCTTGGAGTTTCTAACTGATGTTTGTTTGAATCCCCCTTGTCCCATATACAGTCCACAAATCCTAACTTTTTCTCCCAGTTGTGCATGGTGGGTGGTCTATTGAGTTGCCCTTATTCCTATAGGCTTTCTCCTAGAGCCCTCTCCCCTCCTGCTGCCTGAGTGTTATTTTAGGACTTCCCATTATTGTTATCTCAGGTTAAATCCACTATTTCAAGATACATGTCTTTCTTTTGCTTAGTTTATTCTTTTTGTTTTTCTGGAGCATTTCCTCAAAAAGTTTTGTAAGAAAACATCCATAATGAAGAAGGGAAAAAAAAAAAGACTTGTTGAACTTTTGAGCTCTTTTCATAGAACATCTCTGGACTAGTAACTTAAGGATCATACACTGGTTAATGGTGCTCCATGTAGAGAACAGAGCATAGTGGGGAAATGTGACACACTATATAATATTTATGTCATCACCAACTCAATGGACATGAGTCTGAGCAAACTCTGGGAGATGGTGACAGACAGGGAAGCCTGGCATGCTGTGGTCCATGGGGTCGCAAAGAGTCAGACACAACTGAGCGACTGAACCACAATAAAGCATTACCAAATTGCCACATTTCAAAATGCCTATTTTTGGAAAAATTGCATTTATTTCTTTAATTTCGGCTGTGCTGGGTCTTTGTTGCTATGCAGGCTATTCTCTAGTTGCAGTGGCTTCTCGTGTGGAGCATAGGCTCATGGGCTTCAGTAGCTGCAGTTCCTGGGCTCTATGGTACCGGCTCAGTACCCCTGGTACACAAGCTCAGTTGCATGCAGAATCATCCCAGAGCAGGGATCAGACCCAAGTCTCCTGCATTCTTCACCACTGAGTCACCAGGAAAGCCCCTCCAAGATGCCTATTTTTGTTTTCACACTGTTAAAATTTATAAAGTTGGAATCAGTTTCAGGCTTTCTACATTGAACGTGGTAGCATATTTTAATTTTTTCCTGAAAATCCTATGAAGTGTCTTATCATTCGTTCTATTTTAGAACAGTAGAATTGTGGTATCTGTATTGAGCACCTGTACATTTTACAGTCCCTGATCCTCCCAGATACTCCAATTGTGGTAGATTTTCATAAAATGCCTGAGGTTTTATAAATTACTCAGTAATGTTAGCAGAAGACTAAGTTAAAACCCCTTTGCTGAGACAAAGTAATTAGGCTCAGAACGGAGGCAAGATGCCTCACCTCTGTAATCAGGACAGGGATTAGAAATAGTACTTGGGTATGCAAGAAGAGAAAACTGGGTAGAGCTACTGTAAGGCACGTGCGGAGAAAAAGAGAGCAAACAGGATGTCAGGCAAGAGAAGGGAAATTTATTAGAGGGAAAAGAGAGGGTGACTGGCTCTTAAGAAGAACCAGCGTCCTCCCTTTCTGATGGGGTCCTTCTTATATCCCACCAACGAAAAATTCTCTGAAGGGATGGTCACATAGCCGGAGGTCTGGAATCTGGTGGTCTCGCAGCTTTGAGAAGACAGGTGCCAGTGAGAAAACAGCATGCCATTTGGGCAGTTCAGTCGGTCTCATGGATCACTGTGATTTCATTCTTTGCTTGCGAGGTCAACATAATGAGTCATCTTCTCAATGAGAACCCATGTGGACCCTATCATTCCAGCCTTTTTAATTTAGGATAAGGACTGAAGGTCAATCTTCTGTAACTGCTTCTTGTGGGACAAGGGTGTCATCAAGGTGAGATAAGAAAAGGCTGGAATGTGGGTCAGGGGGATTTTTGTGGGTTGAAGTTTTTGATAATCTGAGTTAGAAGCAGCCTATGGGTAATTCGGTTGGTGAAGGCTTGTAAGCAGTCCTGAATAAATTTTAAAAAAAAGAAAAGATGCCTTAAACACATGGGTAAGTAGGAGGAGAAGGTGAAGGTGAAGTCGCTCAGTCGTGTCCGACTCTTTGCAACCCCGTGGACTGTAACCTACTAGGCTTCTCTGTCCATGGGATTCTCCAGGCAAGAATACTGGAGTGGATTGCCATTTCCTTCTCCAGGGGCTCTTCCCGACCCAGGGATCGAACCCGAGTCTTCCGCATTGGAGGCAGATGCCACCAGGGAAGCCAGTAGAAGGAGAGAGCCTAGAAAAGGTAGGACCCAATTTCAACTGCTTAACGAGTTTTCTAATGAATTACTGAGATGCTGATTTATTCTTGAGGCCCTGATTGTCAGGTTTCTTCCTTTATAACACCTGATTTATTGGTGTAGAAGTAGCAGGCTTCCTCCAAAAAAGGCATGCTGCTGCTACTGCTAAGTCACTTCAGTCGTGTCTGACTCTGTGTGACCCCAGAGACGGCAGCCCACCAGGCTCCCCCGTCCCTGGGATTCTCCAGGCAAGAACACTGGAGTGGGTTGCCATTTCCTTCTCCAGTGCTTGAAAGTGAAAAGGGAAAGTGAAGTTGCTCAGTTGTGTCTGACTTTTAGCGACCCCATGGACTGCAGCCAACCAGGCTCCTCCGTCCAAGGGATTTTCCAGGCAAGAGTACAGGAGTGGGGTGCCATCGCCTTAGACCCCCCTTTTTCTGCTGTGAGGAAGTCTAATCCTCTTCTGTTTTGGAGGACCACAGCTGACAAGGAATCTAGCTGAGTTTGGATAGTGATAAGGCTGTTAGCTATTTCTTCTAGGCTGTCACTGAGGTCTTTAGAAGGGCTTTGATGGTAATTACTAAATGATAGATCAGCCTGAAGGGAAGGAGAGATGTAAAGTGTGATTACAGAAGTGTGACGGTATAGTTCCTAGTTCCTAGTTGGGGGTAAGAATTGTTTATAGAGTTTTGTCTGGAAAAACAGAAAGGAGCCTGTTGTAGACAAACGTCAGAAGTGGTGGGTCCTCCTATGGCTGGTCATTTATGAGCAGAAGTGAGATCTGTAAGGAGGAAGGTCAGTATCTTGTCGGGATTATTAATTTGATCAATTGAATATAAATTTATAGAGGACTGGAATGCAAAAGTAGGATGTCAAGAAACACCTGGGGTAACAGGAAAATTTGGCCTTGGAATATGGAATGAAGCAGGGCAAAGACTAACAGAGTTTTACCAAAGGAAAGCACTGGTCATAGCAAACACCCTCTTCCAACAACACAAGAGAAGGCTCTACACATGGACATTACCAGATGGTCAACACCGAAATCAGATTGATTATATTCTTTGCAGCCGAAGATGGAGAAGCTCTATACAGTCAGCAAAAACAAGACTGGGAGCTGACTGTGGCTCAGATCACGAACTCCTTATTGCCAAATTCAGAGTTAAATTGAGAAAGTGGGGAAAACCACTAGACCATTCAGATATGACCTAAATCAAATCCCTTATGATTATACAGTGGAAGTGAGATGTAGATTTAAGGGACTAGATCTGAAAGAGTGCCTGATGAACTATGGACAGAGCTTCCTGACATTGTACAGGAGACAGGCATCAAGGCCATCTGCATGGAAAAGAAATGCAAAAAAGCAAAATGGCTGTCTGGGGAGGTCTTACAAATAGCTGTGAAAAGAAGAGAAGCAAAAAGCAAAGGAGAAAAGGAAAGATATAAGCATTTGAATGCAGAGTTCCAAAGAATAACAAGGAGAGATAAGAAAGCCTTCCTCAGTGATCAATGCAAATAGAGAAAAACAACAGAATGGGAAAGATTAGAGATCTGTTCAAGAAAATTAGAGATATCAAGGGAACATTTCATGCAAAGATGGGCTTGATAAAAGACAGAAATGGTCTGGACATAACAGAAGCAGAAGATATTAAGAAGAGGTGGCAAGAACACACAAAACTGTACAAAAAAGATTTTTAGGACCCAGATAATCGTGATAGTGTGATCACTCACCTAGAACCAGACATCCTGGAATGTGAAGTCAAGTGGGCCTTAGAAAGCATCACTATGAACAAAGCTAGTGGAGGTGACGGCATTCCAGTTGAGCTCTTTCAACTCCTGAAAGATGATGCTCTGAAAGTGTTGCACTCAATATGTCAGCAAATTTGGAAAACTCAGCAGTGTCCCCAGGACTGGAAAAGGTCAGTTTTCATTCCAATGACAAAGAAAGGCAATGCCAAAGAATGTTCAAACTACCCCACAATTGCACTCATCTCACACTCTAGTAAAGTAATGCTCAAAATTCTCCAAGCCAGATTTTAACAGTACATGAACCATGAACTTCCAGATGTTCAAGCTGGTTTTAGAAAAGGCAGAGGAACCAGAGATCAAATTGCCAACATCCGCTGGATCATGGAAAAAGCAAGAGAGTTCCAGAAAAACATCTATTTCTGCTTTATTGACTATGCCAAAGCCTTGACTGTGTGGATCACAATAAACTGTGGAAAATTCTGAGAGACATGGGAATACCAGACCACCTGACCTGCCTCTTGAGAAACCTATATGCAGGTCAGGAAGCAACAGTTACAACTGGACATGGAACAACAGACTGGTTCCAAATAGGGAAAGGAGTACATCAAGGCTGTATATTGTCACCCTACTTATTTAACTTATATGCAAAGTACATCATGAGAAATGCTGGGCTGGAAGAAACACAAGCTGGAATCAAGATTGCCGGGAGAAATATCAATAACCTCAGATATGCAGATGACACCACGCTTATGGCAGAAAGTGAAGAGGAACTAAAAAGCCTCTTGACGAAAGTGAAAGAGGAGAGTAAAAAGTTGGCTTAAAGTTCAACATTCAGAAAACGAAGATCATCGCATCTGGTCCCATCACTTCATGGGAAATAGATGGGGAAACAGTGGCAACAGTGTCAGGCTTTATTTTGGGGTCTCCAAAATCACTGCAGACTGTGATTGCAGCCATGAAATTAAAAGACACTTACTCCTTGGAAGAAAAGTTATGACCAACCTAGATAGCATATTCAAAAGCAGAGACTACTTTGCCAACAAAGGTCCATCTAGTCAAGGCTATGGTTTTTCCAGGGATCATGTATGGATGTGCAAATTGGACTGTGAAGAAAGATGAGTGCCGAAGATTGATGCTTTCAAACTGTGGTGTTGGAGAAGACTCTTGAGAGTCCCTTGGACTGCAAGGAGATCCAACCAGTCCATTCTAGAGGAGATCAGTCCTGGGTATTCATTTGAAGGACTGATGCTAAAGCTGAAACTCCAGTACTTTGGCCACCTCCTGTGAGGGGTTGACTCATTGACGCCGGGAGGGATTGGGGGCAGGAGGAGAAAGGGACAACAGAGGATGAGATGGCTGGATGGCATCATCGACTCAAAGCACATGAGTTTGAGTAAACTCCAGGTGTTGGTGATGGACAGTGAGGCCTGGTGTGCTGGGATTCATGGAGTCGCAAAGAGTCCAACTGACCGAGTGACTGAACTGAACTGAACATGTGTATGATAAAAAGATTCTCCTCTATGTGTGCGATAAAGAGAAGTGTTTATGTGACTCCATTTATCTGTGAAAATGGGGAGTCCTAAGTTTCAGCACCAGAATGTAAGGTGAGTGCAGAGAAAAAGAGAGCAAGCAGGACTTCAGGCAAGAAAAGGGAAATTTATTAGAGGGAAAAGAGAGGGTGACTGGCTCTTAAGAAGAGCCAGCATCCTCCCTTTCTGACAGGGTCCTTCTTATATCCCACCAACAAAAATTTCTCAGAAGGGATGGTCACGTAGCCAGAGGTCTGGAATCTGGTGGTCTCGCAGCTTTGAGAAGACAGGTGCCAGTGAGAAAACAGCATGCCATTTGGGCAGTTCAGTCGGTCTCATGGATCACTGTGATTTCATTCTTTGTTTGCGAGGTCAACATAATGAGTCATCTTTTCAATGAGAACCCATGTGGACCCTATCATTCCAGCCTTTTTAATTTAGGATAAGGACTGAAGGTCAATCTTCTGTAACTGCTTCTTGTGGGACAAGGGTGTCATCAAGGTGAGATAAGAAAAGGCTGGAATGTGGGTCAGGGGGATTTTTGTGGGTTGAAGTTTTTGATAATCTGAGTGAGTTAGAAGCAGCCTGAGGGTAGTTTGGTTGGTGAAGGCTTGTAAGCAGTCCTGAAGAAATTTAAAAAAAAAAGAAAGAAAGAAAGAAAGAAAAAAAGACGCCTTAAACATGGGCCAAAAATTAGAATAAGGGTAAGTAGAAGGAGAGAGCCTAGAAAAGGTAGGACCCAATTCCAACTGCTTAACGAGTTTTCTAATGAATTACTGAGATGCTGATGTATTCTCGAGGCCCTGATTGTCAGGTTTCTTCCTTTATAACACCTGATTTATTGGTGTAGAAATAGCAGGCTTCCTCCAAAAATAGGCATTATATATATAGATTGCCTGAAACCTGAACATCAAAGGGCTTCTCTGGTGGCTCAGATGGTAAAGAATCTGCCTGCAATGCAGGAGACCCGGGTTTGATTCCTAGATCAGGAAGATTCCCTAGAGAAGGGCATGGCTACCCACTCCAGTATTCTTGCCTAGAGAATCCCATGAACAGAGGAGCCTGGTGGGCTACAGTCCATGGGGTCACAAAGAGTCAGACATGACTGAGCGACTAACACTTTACTACCATCAAAAGCTAAAAACAGGAAACATTTAATTCACGTGGATCCTCCCTATATTTGTTCATTTCATTGTATGTTCATACTTGTAGGTATATAAAAAGTTACTAAACTCAATCTGTAAATATATTTTGTCCTTCCAAGACACAGCATGCACTTAATAAATGTTTTTTGAATAAATTAATGAATCAAAGAATTAAAAATTTGCCACTTAAAGATAGCTACAATGGTCACAGAATAAAAGATTCAAAGAAGTCATTCAGTTCAGTTCAATTCAGTCGCTCAGTCATGTCCGACTCTGCAATCCCATGAATTGCAGCATGCCAGGCCTCCCTTCCCATCACCAACTCCTGCAGTTCACTCAGACTCACGCCCATCGAGTCAGTGATGCCATCCAGCCATCTCATCCTCTGTCGTCCCCTTCTCCTCCTGCCCCCAAATCCCTCCCAGCATCAGAGTCTTTTCCAAAGAGTCAACTTTTCGCATGTTGTGGCCAAAGTACTGGAGTTTCAGCTTTAGCATCATTCCTTCCAAGAAATCCCAGGGCTGATCTCCTTCACAATGGACTGGTTGGATCTCCTTGTAGTCCAAGGGACTCTCAAGAGTCTTCTCCAACACCACAGTTCAAAAGCATCAATTCAGCGCTCAGCCTTCTTCACAGTCCAAGTCTCACATCCATACATGACTCCTGGAAAAACCATAGCCTTGACTATGAGTCAACAAAGTAATGTCTCTGCTTTTGAATATGCTATCTAGGTTGGTCATAACTTTTCTTCCAAGGAGTAAGCGTCTTTTAATTTCATGGCTGCAGTCAGTCACCATCTGCAGTGATTTGGGGGCCCAGAAAAATAAAGTCAGCCACTGTTTCCCCATCTGTTTTCCAGGAAGTGATCAGACCAGATGCCATGATCTTCGTTTTCTGGATGTTGAGCTTTAAGCCAACTTTTTCACTCTCCTCTTTTACTTTCATCAAGAGCCTTTTTAGTTCCTCTTCACTTTCTGCCATAAGGGTGGTGTCATCTGCATATCTGAGGTTATTGATATTTCTCCCAGCAATCTTAATTCCAGCTTGTGTTTCTTCCAGCCCAGCGTTTCTCATGATGTACTCTGTATAGAAGTTAAATAAGCAGGGTGACAATATACAGCCTTGACGTACTCCTTTTCCTGTTTGGAACCAGTCTGTTGTTCCATGTCCAGTTGTAACTGTTGCTTCCTGACCTGCATACAGATTTCTCAAGAGGCAGGTCAGGTGGTCTGGTATTCCCATGTCTCTCAGAATTTTCCACAGTTTATTGTGATCCACACAGTCAAAGGCTTTGGCATAGTCAATAAAGCAGAAATAGATGTTTTTCTGGAACTCTCTTGCTTTTTCCATGATCCAGCGGATGTTGGCAATTTGATCTCTGGTTCCTCTAGGCCCCCCTTTTTCTTCTGTGAGGAAGTCTAATCCTCTTCTGTTTTGGAGGACCGCAGCTGACAAGGAATCTAGCTGAGTTTGGGTAGTGATAAAGCTGTTAGCTATTTCTTCTAGGCTGTCACTGAGGTCTTTAGAAAGGCTTTGATAGTAAGTAGTAAATGATAGATCAACCTGAAGGGAAGGATAGATGTAAAGTGTGATTACAGAAGTGTGACGGTATAGTTCCTAGTTCCTAGTTGGGGGTAAGAATTGTTTATAGAGTTTTGTCTGGAAAAAAAACAGAAAGGAGCCTGTTGTAGACAAATGTCAGAAGTGGTGGGCCCTCCTATGGCTGGTCATTTATGAGCAGAAGTGAGATCTGTAAGGAGGAAGGTCAGTATCTTGTCAGGATTATTAATTTGATCAATTGAATATAAATAATGTATGTATGATAAAAGGAGAGATTCTACTCTATAAGTGTTATAAAGAGAAGTGTTTATGTGACTTCATTTATCTGTGAAAATGGGGAGTCCCTGTTTCAGCACCAGAATGTAATGTGAGTGCAGAGAAAAAGAGAGCAAGCCAGGCAGTCAGGCAAGAAAAGGGAAATTTATTAGAGGGAAAATAGAGGTGACTGGCCATTAAGGAGGACCAGCGTCCTCCCTTTCTGATGGGATGTCCTTCTTATATCCCACCGATGAAAAATTCTCTGAAGGGATGGTCACAGAGCCAGAAGTCTGTAATCCAGTGGTCTTGCAGTTTTGAAGAGATAGGCACCAGTGAGAAAACAGCATGCCATTTAGGCAGTTAGGCTGATCTCATCACTGTGATTTTATTCTTTGTTTGCTAGGTCGACATAATGAGTCATCCTATCAATGAGACCCCATGTGGCCCCTATCAGCTAGTTTGAGTAGAAATGAAAGGATTGTTTTAAGGATATAAAAATGACTCATAGAAGCCATGACAAAGAGGTGCCCAGGCCTCAGGAACAGTCTGGTGTAGGCTTGGAGCATTTTAGATAGGGCAGAAAGCATGTCTAGTTCAGGTTCTATTCCCCCTCACAGCACGTGAGACTGCAATGCCTCTTGAAAGTCCACGTGGTATATCGCAGCTACACTGGTTTCTATTTCCTCTGTTCAAAGTCCCATCTAGCCTAAAACTGAAATCACTTAGACCCTTGGAGGACAGAGCCCTGAGTCAAAAACTCCTGCATCGATCAGTAGTTGCTGAGGGTGAGGATTCTACCATAAGAACACAGCTTCTCTCATGTAAACATTTGTATGGGATGCTAGAAGGGGTTTTTTGCAGTAAATGGGAAAGGCAGCCAAGCAGACAAAATAACCAGCTTATCAAAGATCAAATAGAAACCAAAAATTCAAAGAAAAACATAAAAGAGGGGCCAATAATGAGCATTCTGGAACTCAAAATGAGATATACAGATTTAGCAAGTAACTGAAAGAGCTACAAAGCCAGCTTCCTTTCTCTGCACATGGTTGAAGCAATCTGGAAATTTGCTTATTTCAGAAAGAACGAAGGATGATAATATCTTTCTGAAATATTATTAAATGTTGGGAGGCAGGGGTGAAAGGAGTCTGGGGGAGGTGGAGGCAGCATCAAAAACTATTTGTTTAAACCCAAACTCTGATTTCCAAATACCTGTTCTCAAAAGAGAATCCATGATTCCATCAAACTAAGAAAAATAGAACTAACCATTACTTTTCTCACTAATTAGAACTTTTAGTATTATCTTATACTTATCTTATCTTATATTATAGTCTTTCTTAAGTCGAGTCATGTTTAGAATGGTCTACTCTATGTGTGAGTGCAATTTCCTTGCCAATGGGCAACAGCTGAGACTGCCTAGTAGCCCCTGAAGAATCAGTCCTCTGTCCCAGTTAGGTCTTAATCACATAAATGACATCTACAAAACAGTTATACAATATACGATGCTGTAACATAGCTCTCTATGTTGCTTAAAGAAGATAAGAATGTTCCAGCTTTTTTTTTTTTTTTACCTCTGAGGGGGAAAAAAATTGAAAATAAAAATTATTTCTATTCAATTGCCCCTACCTGGCAAGCATGCAGCTACCCTCTGGAGAATAACCCCATACTCCCTTTTTCCTTTATTTGATGATGTAGTCAAGATTTTTGAGTCATCATCAGGTGCCAGGTGTTATTCTGGTTTCAGGTTCAGAGGTGCAGAGGACAAATGGTTCATATACTCAAGGATCTCCTGAGAAAATTTTCCAGATCATCAAGACCTCTTTTCCTTGCTTCCATTTGGGTCTCAAGAGGCAATGTGTTTTTCCCAGAGATTTTGCATCAGCTCCATTCCCCTTCAGGCTGACCAGCCAGACTCAAAGACATTTTTCTTTGGTCTGGCATGGGCTGAATCTTCCTCTGCTTGGTGTAGTGCATGACAGGAAGGTCAGTGGCTTCTCTGCTGTCACCCAATGCAGAGTGTTGTGGTAGACCACCTTGAAGCTGAGACTGGGGGCATGCGGTGGAGTACAGAGGAAGTAGCTTCTATTTTGAAAGTGTTGCGTGGAGAAGTAAAAGCAGACAAGGAAAACTCTGACCTGCCCCTCTCCCCCAGATTTCTCAGCCTGCTGTTCACCAACCTAAAATCTTACTCATTAGATTTTCCATGGGAGACTCTAAGGTTCTCAGGTCCCTCCACTGATCTGGAGAGTTCCCTTGGGTACAAGACCACCAGGGTAGCCACCTAGCCAGCAGGCTGGGGAAGCAGTAGTCTGAATAAGGATGTTCAGGAGAAATCAGTGCTCTGAGGGGGCTACCGCAGCAGTGGAAAAGCTGACTTTTGTTCCATTTGCCACCCTGTTATTTGTCACATTGTAATTTTCTCCTCATGATGTTTCACCATGTGCCTGTGGGTCACAGTATTCTTATTCAATGAGTTGTGTGTGTGTGTGTGTTTACTGTACTCTGTGGAGGTACATGTGGTAAAGGTAAACTATTTCCTCTGATACCCATATGCCCTCATGATCTGTTGCTTTTGGTGGCCTTTAGCTGACATCAGTGGGGAAGCATCAGCCCCATTCTATGAAGGAAGATCCTCAGCATCTTCACAGTGTTGGGCTAGCAAGAATGCTCCTTGAACATCTGAAAACATCCTATCAACCCCAATGTTCGTGAGGGGTATGAGGCCCAACATGACAGCTGAGGCTCTGCTTCTGAGTATTTATTGTATGCTGAGCTCCATGTTTCATATTATATGCTACACAAACCTACTGAAATTGTTTTGGCAATCATTTTGTATATTTGACAATAATTCACTCTTATATTAATCATTCATATAATAGACTTTTTATTAAGCATCCAGCAATTCCAAACCCAGTAATAGCACTGGAGATAATGGGTGAATCAAGGAAAGAGCTGTAACACGGGGTAATAAAACAGTAACTGAAAAAAGCAAAGGATTCTATGGGAGCACAGAGAAGGGACAAGCCTCCTTGTGGGTAAGGGTGAAAAGTGAAATGAAGTTGCTCAGTTGTGTCCAACTCTTTGCAACCCCATGGACTGTAGCCTACCAGGCTCCTCAGTCCATGGAATTTTCCAGGCAAGAGTACTGGAGTGGGTTGCCATTTCCTTCTCCAGGGGATCTTCCCAAACCAAGGATTGAACCTGGGTCTCCTGCATTGTAGGCAGATGCTTTACCATCTGATTCAAGGAAAGAGCTGTAACACGGGGTAATAAAACAGTAACTGAAAAAAGCAAAGGATTCTATGGGAGCACAGAGAAGGGACAAGCCTCCTTGTGGGTAAGGGTGAAAAGTGAAATGAAGTTGCTCAGTTGTGTCCAACTCTTTGCAACCCCATGGACTGTAGCCTACCAGGCTCCTCAGTCCATGGAATTTTCCAGGCAAGAGTACTGGAGTGGGTTGCCATTTCCTTCTCCAGGGGATCTTCCCAAACCAAGGATTGAACCTGGGTCTCCTGCATTGTAGGCAGATGCTTTACCATCTGAGCCACCAGCCAAGCCCAGTGGGTAAGGGTAAGGTAGGGTAAAAAGAAAGGAATCACAGAGGGCTGATCACAAAGGATGAGTAGGGATTTCCAGTTTAAGAAGGAAGGAAAGGTGTCCCAGCATCCTGGACAAAGGAAAGGTTCAATGACATAGAGAGGGTGGCTAAAGCAAATAACGTGGATATCGATTGGGCAAGCAAGTGTCGAGTGAGAGATAAGAAGCAAAGGAAGGAAGACAGAGAAAGACAAATATCATATGATATTACTTATATGTGGAATCTAAAAAAAAGATACAAATCACTTTACTTACAAAACAGAAGTAGAGTCACATATGCAGAAAACAAACTGAGGGTAAGGCAAGAAGGGATCAATTGGGGGATTGGGATGACACATACACATGGCTATGTACAACATAGACATAATTAACAAGAACCTAGTGCATAGCATGGGCTTCCCAAATGGCGCTAGTAGTAAGGAAACTGCCTGCCAATGCAGGAGATGCAAGACACTCAGGTTAGATCCCTGGGTCAGGAAGATCCCTTGGGGAAAGAAATGGCTCCCCACCCCAGTATTCTTGTGGGCAAAGGAGCCTGATGGGCTATAGTCAATGGCGATCTCAAAGAGTCGGACACAAGTGAGCGCAATACACACTGCATAGCACAGGGAAATTTACTCAGTACAAATAGCTGTGAAAAGAAGAGAGGCGAAAAGCAAAGGAGAAAAGG
>SJXQ01002455.1:179605-300419 GCA_006408695.1 Aepyceros melampus | reverse complement strand
TGGACTGTGAAGAAGGCTGAGCGCCGAAGAATTGATGCTTTTAAACTGTGGCGTTGGAGAAGACTCTTGAGAGTCCCTTGGACTGCAAGGAGATCCAACCAGTCTATTCTGAAGGAGATCAGCCCTGGGATTTCTTTGGAAGGAATGATGCTAAAACTGAAGCTCCAGTACTTTGGCCACCTCATGCAAAGAGTTGACTCATTGGAAAAGACCCTGATGCTGGGAGGGATTGGGGGCAGGAGGAGAAGGGGACGACGGAGGATGAGATGGCTGGATGGTATCACGGACTCAATGGACGTGAGTGTGAGTGAACTGGGGGAGTTGGTGATGGACAGGGAGGCCTGGCGTGTTGCGATTCATGGGGTCGCAAAGAGTCAGACACGACTGAGTGACTGAACCGAACGGAAATTTGTAATGGCCTGTGTGGGAAAAGAATCTAAAAAAGGAGTGAATATGTGTATATGTATAACTGATTCACTTTGCTATATACCTGAGATTAACACAACATTGTAAATCAGTTACACTCCAACAAAAAAGTTTAAAAATATCCTCTTGAAGAAGGTGTATTGGTTGGACTGCCTCTTTCTATCTCAAGATTCTGTCCCTTCTCTGGCCATTCATGAGCCATGGGCATTTTATCATCCCAATGAGTACCTCAGAGGATGGGGGAAAGGACATCGACTTCTCTAGCGGCTTCCCTAGTGGTTCAATGGTTAAGAATCTGCCTGCCAATGCAAGGGACAAGAGTTTGATCCCTGGTCCTTAAATATTTCACATGCCTCAGGGCAACGAAGCCCATAACTACCAACCCATGAGCCCCAGAGCCTGTGCTCCATGACAAGGGAAGGCACCACAATGAAAAGACATGCCCTGCAGTTAGAGAGCAGGCTTGACTCATGATAACTGGAGAAAGCCCGCACGCAGCAACAAGGACTCAAGGCAGCCAAATAAATAAATATAATTAAAAAAAAAAGATTTCTCTCTCGTTTTCCACATCTCACTGCTCGACTCAGAGGACCTCTCCAAAGCAACAGGAGACGGTGTAATAGCAGATGAGGTAGCTTAAATTCTGGCCAAGGTCACCAGAGTTGCAATGAGTAGACACCTATTAAGTGAAAAGTCAGGATGCTCTCACCCAGCTGACAGAACAAGTAATGTAGGACTATCAGACACTCCAAAGAGTGTTAATAAGGAATCAGAAATACAGTTGTAGCTCCACAACTAGCACACTCTATCACCTTGGACAAGTCAATTAAATAAGACTCAGCTCTCCTTCTTAAAAAAATAATGAAAAAGATAATATAATGCTAGCTATCAAATGTACTTCAAAAATGAAGTGAGAAAAGTGCTTTGTAGGCAGTAAAATATTGTAAAAGGTAAATTTGTTGTTATTTTTATTGGTTCTGCATTTATCTGGAGTCAGTTATATCTTCTGCTTTTTTTTTTGCTTTTAAAATTTTATTTATATGAGATGATGGATGCTAACTAAACCTACTGCAGTAATCACTTCACACTAGATGTAAGTCAAACTATTATTCTATATATTTAAATTTATGCAGTTACATATGTCAATTATATCTCAGTAAAAGTGAAAAAATTGATATTCTCTGACAAGTATTGCTTCCATCTCTACAGTAGGGAATAATGAGCAGCAATACATATAGTGTCTGCAAGAGCACACATATTAAAGCATATTAGTACTATGATAACTACTGTTCGTGTTTAGTTACTGTCATGCCTGACTCTTTGTGGCCCCATAGACTGTAGCACACCAGGCTCCTCTGTCCTCCTCCATCTTCTAGAGTTTGCTCAAGTTCATGTCCATTGAGTTGGCGATGCTAACCATTTCGTCTATTTATTGACAAATAAACTATAGAAGAAATAGCTTAAAAAGTTAAACATAGTTTAACTATGGCTGGGGGTTGTGAATGAGTGAGCAGAGATCCTTTACTTTCATTATAAATCTTTATCTTTTTAGGGCTACTTGGCATTTTTAGAGAAACTTTTTCATGTATTTCAGTGAAAATCTTTAAGATGCTTATAATTAAGATGATACATTTTTTAGTGAATCTGAATCTACTAATTATGGCTTCTTTTTCTAAATACTAGAAAATAATTTATTTAATAATCTGTTCTACAAATTGGGTTAAACTCAACTTTGTGTCGTTTGGAAATCTACCATATCTTCATATTTGAAAATAGATATAATACTTACTTCCCACCTTCTGTTATCCTTTCATTTTCCATGATTATTTAGATTGTCACAGTTTTCATGCTCTTGGTATCCCAGACTGGCATGTTTTCTTGAGGAAAGGGTTCAGAGAGTAGAGATAAGATAGAGAGAGAGATGTGAAACAAGATACAGCTCAGTCATGAGTGGGCTGGGTGGCCCCATATTGATGGCATGAGCTCAATTATGATTCAGCTGCAGTGGGATCCAGACAAGCTGGCAAAGCAGAGTGTCACAGAATCTGAGCAGATGCACTTTTGGAAATCAGAGAGTCATTTCTCATCTCTGTGGTCTGCACATAGCAGAAGAACTGGGATCCACTCAGATCTATTCATCAAGGGAGGTTTGGCAAGAGCGATGGAAGGTGACATAGCAGAAGAGAAGCTCTGTGCCTGGGTTTGGGGGCATGTCTGATGAGGAAGGGCATGGGGGTTCTTCTGATTGAGATTCTAGGATGCAAAAATAGAAACTAACTCTAGAAACATAATTAAAGAAGAATATTGAGTAGCTCACTGAATTGTCCAAAATTCTGGAGGACCTGGGTCAGAGAGCAAGGGGTAATCAAAATGGCACTGCAAGGATGGTGCCCTTAGGATGCTGCTTCTGGCATAACAGCCACTGAGCACTAGCCAACTCCATGTTGAATGCCAGTGCCCTTCAGCGATGGCTGCCTTACTGCCTGACTCTTGATTCTGTCACAGCTACCATGAATAATCTCTGTCCCTGAACCACTTCATCATTTTCTTTAGATTCAAAATTCTAAGGAGAAGCATCCACTTGATTTAAATCTGCCTGGTGTCCAGGTGACTGAGCGTGAGATATGTCTTCCTCCATTTTCTGTATTGAGTGATAGGGATTTTACTCCCATTTATCTTGGATTTTGGCCCAGCAGGACAGGTATGAGGATGCTGGATAGCCAAGTTACATGTCCAGATTTATTAGTGATCATATAAATGGTCTCAGCTACGGTGACCACAGAGAGCAGAGCCCAGCCATTGAGACTGGGCTGACATAATTCATCCTGATCCACAGATTTGAATCAATTAAAATGTCTCAGTTCTGTCTTGCTGCTTAACCAGCTGTTTTCAACTTTTAAGTATCTTTTAATTCTTTTAATGCTCGTTCTGTCTTTATCAGTTTGAAAATCATTCCCCTTACTAGAGAAAACAAAAGATAATTGAAGCTGATTTATTCTCTTTTCATTGACCACGTTGTATTGTAAAAACTAGAAAATGCAACCAGGCTCAACTAGTAGGCTTTCAAAAAGTAGTACACAATATGAGAGAGCTTCCCAGGTGGTGCTAGAGGTAACGAATCCACCTGCCAATGCAAGAAATGTAAACACGCTGGGGTCACAAAAGAGTCAGACGCAACTGAGCAACTAACACACACATACACATACACACAAACATAAGATTATATATTTTTTTATATTATAGGATGTTACAGAAAGTAAAAGAGTGTATTTTGGATGGGAGGCAAAATCTAAAGGAAAATGCTAACCATTTTGTCAATAGCTGCTGAGAAGTATGCCCAAGGGAATCACAACTTCATGGTCTCACAGATGGAAGTAGGGCTGCCAGATCTAGCAAATAAAAATACAGGATACCCAATTAAATTTGAATTTCATATAAATATATATTTTTCAGTAAAATATGTCCCATGCAATATTTACAATATTATACTTATACTAATAGTTATTTGTTGTTTATTTAAAATTCAGATGTAACGGGGAATGCTGTATTTTATATGGCAACCCCAGTTGGAGGAGACTTCAAAGGAATTCAGTCCAATCTTGATACGGAAATATGTCCTTCAGAGCAACAGATCTGGTGTCTGGTCCATATCTTATTCAGCCACTCTATTCAAAATGCAACAAATCATGTAGTAATAGAATATGACAGGTCAGGGTTCTGTGTTCAAATGTGACATCTGAAACAAAAATGGAAAGGAGAATTAACTATCTAGGTAAATCAGGAAAAGCTCCCATTTAGTTGTGTTGCCATTTAAGCAAAAGCAAGTGTTTTCTTCTTTCATTTCTGAATTAAGTAGGTAATCATTCTCTTTTAATATGACTCCAAAATATCCTTTTAGGAACTTTCACTCTCAAGGACATAACTTTTGCATAATACTGGCATTTATTAATAACATCAACTAATACATATTGAGTGCTTAATCAGGAACAATTCTAAGTAATTTGCATGTGCTAGCTCATTTAATTCTTGCAACAGCTCCATATGGTAATTAGTATTATTACTTTCATTTTATATAGATAGGGAAACTAAAGAACAGACAGGCTAAATGTGTTAAGTAACCAGCTGAAAAGTTACACAGTTACCAAATGATCAAGCTGGCTATGAACACAGCATTCTAGTTGGCCTTTAACTACTACAGTATATTAATTCTCAGAAGTAGATATTCCATAAATAAAATCATATTGCATTAAAAATAGTGTAAACTGGGGTCTGAAATTACGTATCAGTTCTATAACTTCAACAGGCTTCCTTGTCTGAACCGTTTGATTAAGTGGCTTTATATTATAGCACCTTCTGTAAGCACTGTCAGCTTGTACTTAACACCTCTAGGGTGAGAAACTCTTAAAGTAGACAAAATAGTTTGCTTGATGATTCTCCTCTGGTAGTTTCTTCCCACTCACTCTATACTGATCCAGTGGAGCATGTGAATGACAATTAGTCCCTTGCTAATAGGTAAAGATGATTCTGCCTTTCTGAGCATCTCTTTTCCTTGGTCCAAACACTCCCAGCTTTTTCAGCCATTTCATTTTGAGCTATAAGAATAATTTGCTCATGCACTTCTACTTAAATAGCCTAGTGTCAAAATTTCTGGAAACATGAAGAAACTAATAAATTGAGAAAAGTAATCTGGATTGCCTGATTTTAGAGAGGGCAAGCAGTGGCTGGAGAAAGTTTCATGAGTATGACTAAGTTTAGCCTCTGAGGAACATTTGATGGTGGTCTGAGTTTAAGCATTAATGGTTTTGAAAGTATTCATCACCACTGGTGACGAAATTTCACTGCGTTTATGGTTACTTTCAACAAACCACATAGGCCTACTGTGAATGAGACTATGCTTTAAGGGTAATATATTCGTGCATACACACTTCTGGTGGAGAGAAAGAGAGAGACAGAGAAACACACACAGAGACAAAGAAACAGAGATAGATGGAGACAGAGAGAGAGAGAGGGAGGAAGAGAACTGATAAGACAGTAGCTGTGGTGTGATTTGCTTCCATACACGCTGTCAACAGCATCACTGCTGGTCTCTTAGGATGAAGAAATGAATAACCAGGCCTCAGCCGCAGTGCTGGTGCTGTTAGCAGGGTCGTTTCCACCACGATTTTGTGCTACACTATCAAAACCAGCCCCAGACTTACAGTTACTCCTTTTAACTGAGGTGGATTCTGGGAGTGTAATGGTGTTCCTTCACAGATAAGGGTGATGCTAAAACTATTGGATACCATTTACATAACCCAGCAACCGTGCTGCTGGGGATTTGCCTATGGGAATGATTGAACAAATACACAGAAATATATAAGAAAGGACGCTCGTTGCAGTTTTGGTAATAACCCCCTCTGTCTCATTAAACTTACCTAAACAGCCATTTAAAAGAAGACTAATTGAACAAATTTTGTTTTATGTATTTAAGAAATTTCAATGGCTGTTGAAAATGACAACAACGTATTTGTAGGCCTGCAATATGCTCATTAATATTTCTAGGTGAAAAGAAAACAAGTTAAGGAACGGTATATATAGTATGTTCTTATTTTTGTTGTCTCTCTACCGAAATGAACAAGAAATGTTCTGGAAAGATATATACCTAAACATTGGGATGGTTATCTCTGGACAGTAAATTATAGATGATTAGTAGATGATTTTACCTTTATTTTTGCTTTTCAAACAATTTTCTGTAATTAGTATTAAACTATAAAATAAAAGAAAAACAAAATTGTTTTCCAACAGAAATAGATTGTATAATTTTTGTTTGCTTATAAAAATACTGCTTCTACAGATTCCTAACTAACTAAACTAGATAAGACAGTTCTTCCAACAATACCTACTTTAAACATGCTACTTATGTGGATCTACCTTAGATACAAGATATACTGATCCTTTCCTTTTTTTTGAATGTTATACTAATAATTATTTTAAATAATTATTACTACTAAAAAATTCAGCTTGTGTTTGTTTAGTCACTGAGTCATATCTGACTCTTTTGCAGACCCATGGAATGTAGCCCACCAGGCTCCTCTGTCCATGGGATTTCCCAGACTAGAGTATTGGAGTGGGTTGCCATTTCCTTCTCCAGGGGATCTTCCCAACCCAGTGATGGAAACTCCATCTCCTGATTGGCAAGTGGATTCTTTACCCCTGAGCCTAAAGTAAAAGTGAAAGCACAAGTCACTCAGTCATGTCCAACTCTTTGCAAACCCACAGACTATACAATCCATGGAATTCTCCAGGCTAAAATACTGGAGTGGGAAGCCTTTTCCTTCTCCAAGGTATGTTACCAACCCTGGGACAGAACCCAGGTCTCCCACATTGTAAGCAGATTCTTTATCAGCTGAGCCACAAGGAAAGCCCAAGAATACTGGAGTGGGTAACCTATCCTTTCTCCAGTGGATCTCTGGACCCAAGAATCAAATTGCGATCTCCTGTATTACAGGGAGATTCTTTACCAACTGAGCTATTAGGGAAGCCCTGAGCCTCCAGAGAAGCCCCCAAAATTCAGCTAACTTATGCTTAAAGTTTTTGTATTTCCTTAAATTTTTCAATTAATTTCTCTATTGTTACCATTTTCCCTTTTAGGTACTTTGGAATAAAAGGATCATTTTGGCAGATAGTAAATATAAAGAGCATTGATTGAGGACTTAGTCAGTTCAGTCCCTCAGTTGTGTCCAACTCTGCGACCCCATGGACTGCAGCAAGTTAGGCCTCCCTGTCCATCACCAACTCCTGGAGTTACTCAAACTCATGTCTGTTGAGTCAGTGATGCCATCCAACCATCTCATCCTCTATCATGCCCTTCTGCTCTGGCCTTTGATTTTCCCAACATCAGGGACTTTTCAAATGAGTCACCTCTTTGCATCAGGTGGGCAAAATATTAGAGCTTCAGCTTCAGTATCAGTTCTTCAAATGAATATTCAGGACTGATTTCCTTTAGGAAGGACTGATTTCATCTCCTTCCTATCCAAGGGACTCTCAAGAGTTTTCTGCAACACCTCAGTTCAAAAGCATCAATTCTTTGGTGCTCAGCTTTCTTTCTAGTTGAACTCTCACATCCATAATGACTACTGGAAAAACCATAGCTTTGATTAGATGGACCTTTGTTGGGAAAGTAATGTCTCTGCTTTTTAATATGCTGTCTAGGTTGGTCATAACTTTTCTTCCAAGGAACAAGTGTCTTTTAATTTCATGGCTGCAGTCACCATCTGCAGTGATTTTGGAGCCCCTCAAAATAAAGTCTGTCACTATTTCCACTGTTTCCCCATCTATTTGCCATGAAGAGATGGGACCAGATGCCATGATCTTAGTTTTCTGAATGTTGAGCTTTAAGCCAGCTTTCTCACTCTCCTCTTTCACTTTCATCAAGAGGCTGGTTAGTTCTTCTTTGCTTTCTGCCAAAAACGGTGGTGTCATCTGCATATCTGAGGTTATTGATAATTCTTCCAGCAATCTTGATTCCAGCTTGTGTTTCATGCAGCCCAGCATTTCTCATGATGTACTATGCAGATAAGTTAAATAGCAGGGTGACAATATACAGCCTTGATTTACTCCTTTCCTGATTTGGAACCAGTCTGTTATTCCATGTCCAATTCTAACTGTTGCTTTTTGACCTGCATACAGATTTCTCAAGAAGCAGGTCAGGTGTCTGGTGAACCCATCTTTCAGAATTTTCCACAGTTTGTTGTGATCCACACATCAAAGGCTTTGGCATAGTCAATAAAGCAGAAGTAAATGTTTTTCTTCTGGAATCCTCTTGCTTTTTCCACGATGCAGTGAATGTTGATCTCTGGTTCCTCTGCCTTTTCTAAATCCAGCTTGAACATCTGGAAGTTCATGGTTCATGTACTGTTAAAGTCTGGCTTGGAGAATTTTGAGCATTACTTTACTAGCATGTGAGATGAATGAAACTGTGCAGTAGTTTGAGTATTCTTTGCATTGCCTTTCTTTTGAGACTGGAATGAAAACTGACCTTTTCCAGTCCTGGGGACACTGCTGAGTTTTCCAAATTTGCTGGCATATTGAGTGCAACACTTTCACAGCATCATCTTTCAGGATTTAAAATAGCTCACCTGGAATGCCATCACCTCCACTAGCTTTGTTCGTAGTGATGCTTTCTAAGGCCCACTTGATTTCACATTCCAGGATGTCTGGCTCTAGGTGAGTGATCACATCATTGTGATTATCTGGGTCCTAAAAATCTTTTTTGTACAGTTCTCTGTATTCTTGCCACCTCTTCTTAATATCTTCTGCTTCTGTTAGGTCCATACCATTTCTGTCCTTTATTGTGCCCATCTTTGCATGAAATGTTTCCTTGGTATTTCTAATTTTCTTGAAGAGATCCCTAGTCTTTCCCATTCTATTGTTTTCCTCCATTTCTTTGCATTGATCACTGAGGAAGGCTTTCTTATCTCTCCTCAGTATTCTTTGGAACTCTGAATTCAAATTGATGTATCTTTCCTTTTCTCCTTTGCCTTTTGCGTCTTGTCTTTTCTCAGCTATTTGTAAGGCCTCCTCAGACAATCATTTTGCCTTTTTTATTTCTTTTTCTTGGGTATGGTCTTGATCACTGCCTCTTGTACAATGTCTCGAACCTCCATTGATAGTTCTTCTGGCACTCTGTCTATCAGATCTAATCCCTTGAATCTACTTGTCACTTCCACTGTATAATCGTAGGGGATTTGATTTAGGTCATACCTGAATGATCTAGTGATTTTCCCCACTTTCTTCAAGTCTGAATTTGGCAATAAGTTCATGATCTAAGCCACAGTCAGCTCCTGGTCTTATTTTTGCTGACTGTATAGAGCTTCTCCATCTTTGGCTGCAAAGAATATAATCAATCTGATTTCAGTTGACCATCTGATGAATGTGCATGTGTAGAGTCTTCTCTTGTGTTGTTGGAAGAGGGTGTTTGCTATGACCAGTGCATTCTCTTAGCAAAACTCTGTTAGTTTTTACCCTGCTTCATTTTGTACTCCACAGCCAAATTTACCTATTACTCCAGGTATCTCTTGACTTCCTGTTTTTACATTCTAGTCCTCTATAATGAAAAGGACATCTTTTTTTGGGTGTTAGTTCTAAAAGTTCTTGTAGGTCTTCATAAAACCTTTCAACTTCAGCTTCTTCAGCATTGCTTGTTTGGGCAAAGACTTGGGTTACCATGATATTGAACGGTTTGTCTTGGAAAGAAACAGAGATCATTTTGTTCTTTTCAAGATTGCATCCAAGCACTGTATTTCGGACTCTTTTGTTGACTATGATGGTTATTCCCTTTCTTCTAATGGTTTCTTTCCTACAGTAGTAGATATAATGGTCATCTGAGTTAAATTCACCACTCCAGTCCATTTTAGTTCACTGATTCACAAATGTCAATGTTCACTCTTGCCATTTCCTGTTTGACAACTTTGAATTTTTCTTCATTCGTGGACCAAACATTCTCGGTTCATATGCAATATTGCTCTTTATAGCATCAGACTTTACTTCCATCACCCATCAAATCCACAACTGGGTGTTGTTTTTACTTGGCTCTCTCTCTTCATTCTCTCTGGAGTTAGTTCTCCACTGATCTCTAAAATCATATTGGGTACCTACTGACCTGGGGAGTTCATCTTTCAGTGTCCTATCTTTCTGCCTTTTCATATTGTTCATTATCTGTCAGAGGTTTTTATTAGTATCATGTCCTTCTTCAAAACAACTGTATGACACAAAAATCACCCCATTTTCAGAAGAATAAACAGAGATTTGGGAAAGTTACATGATACCTAGCATCATATATATAGCCATTGTCAAAGCCAAACTTAGATTCAGTCTGTTGACTTTAAATCCCATTTCTTTTTCTATATCATATTACCTCAAGAAGAATAATAAACAACTAACTATTTGGCAACTTCCCATCAAGGAAATATATTTGACTATCTTTGGAGATCATTCTATCCATGTGAGTTCTTGGTTGCAAACAATGGAACATGTTTTTGTTTTGTTTTGTTTTGTTTTTCAAAAAAATATATTTACTTTTGATTGGAGGATAATTGCTTTATAATACTGTGCTGCTTTCTGCCATACATCAACAAGAATCAGTCGTAGATATACTTATGTCCCCTCCCTCTTTAACCTCTCACCCCATCTCACCCCTCTAGGTTGTCATAGGACACTGGATTTGAGCTCCCTGTGTCATATTCCCATTGGCTATCTATTTTACACATGCTCATGTACATTCTTCAATGCTATTCTATCAACTTGTCGCACCTTCTCCTTCTCCAACTATATCCACAAATCTGTTCTCTCTCTAATGCTGCCCTGCAAACACATTCATCAGCACCATCTTTCTAGATTCCACATATATGCATTGATATTTGTGTTTCTGATTTATCTCACTCTATATAATAAGCTCTAAACATACTTTTGAGAAATAATTACTGAATTACATGATGGGACTGCCTACCAGTGGGTTCTCACAGTCATGACTCCATGACTACAGTAATCAAGACAGTGTTGTATTGGCAGAAGAACAGACAATTATATCAATGGAAGAAAATAAAGAGCCCAGAAATAGATCTACACAAATTCAGTCAACTGATTTTAGACAAGGAAGAAAGGCAATTCATTGGATAAATAATCACTTTTTCAACAAATATTGAATATTTTGAAACAACTCAGCATCCTCACACACACACAAAATAAATTTAAACACAGACCTTATGCATTTCAAGATAAATTAACTCAAAATGTATCATAGGTGAAATGTAAGTTTGCAAAATTATTAAACATATAGAGGATGACATAGGAGAAAAATCTAGATGATCTTGGGTTTGGAAATGTTTTTTTTTTTTTTTTAGGAATAGCACCAAAGGCATGTGCCTTAAAACAAAATAATTATAAGTTTGAGTTCATTATACCTGTAGTGGATTCATGTTGATGCATGGCAAAACAAATACAACATTGTAAAGTAATTAACCTCCAATTAAAATAAATAAATTTATATTAAAATTTTTTTAATTTTGTTCTGTGAAAGACTCTGTCAAGAAAATGAGAAGATAAGCCATAGATCAGGAGAAAATGTTTTCAAAAGACATCTGATAAAGGGCTGTTATCCAAAGCACATATAAGAAAGCAAACAACTTGATTAGATGACTCAGGCAAAAGATCTTAACAAATATTTCACTAAAAGAGATATACAAATGGAAAATAAACATAGGAAAAGATGCTCAACATCATACCTTATTAGGAAACTGCAAATTAAAATAACAGTGACATGCCACTAAACACCTGTTAGAATGGGAAACATTCAAAACAGTAAGAACACAAAATGATGCAAGGATGTGGAGCAAGAGAAAATCTTATTTATTATTGGTGGGAATGCAAAGTGGCACAGCCACCTTGGAAAAGTTTGACAGTTCCTTACAAAGGTAAGCATAGTCTTACCATGAAGGGAAGTGAAATGTTAGTCGCTCAGTTGTGTCTGACTCTTTGTGACACCATCAACTGTAGCCCACCAGGCTCCTCTTTCCATGGAATTCTCCAGGAGTGGGTTGCCATTCCCTTCTCCAGATCTTCTTGACACAGGGATCAAACCCTGGTCTCCTGCATTGCAGGCAGATTCCTTACCATCTGAGCCACCAGGGAAGCCCCATCTTTTGATTGTAATCACTGCCATTTATTGAATCCCTCCTCCTGTGATCCAGACAAGTTATTAATACATGTTCTGTTTCTAATTCTGAGCTCTGTGAGATGGGGATGGTTTTGATTCTTCTTCATGTAACAAATCTTGTAGCAGCTGATCCAAGATCTGGATAAGATTGAGCTATCTGATTTTACATCTCATGTTTCCCATTACTGTATAGGTTTCTCATCGAAAGGCTCCTTAGGATGGCTGCTGGCGTGGATGTTGGGCCTTATGTATGTTTCTTTCCAGGCAGACATAATCTACCTGATATCCTGTTCAGGACATTCATAAAAGTGATTGAATTCTGCAAGACTGATGATTTTAAGCTTATGGCCAACTTTGTGGCCAAAATGGCAGACTTCTGAAAAAAGGAAAACAAAACCAAAAGTGACTCCTGTGCTTACTAATTTTAATTTCCTGATAATGTGTTTGACTTGATATCATGGAAATCAGGTACCTTTATTCTCAACTTTATCTTCACTAGAGAGTTAGTTACTTTGACTAGATCACTTGTTCTGTTCAGATTCCTCGTTGAGCTGTGAATAATAAACTATGGAAGCAAGACTCAGTTTAGTTCAGTCGCTCAGTGTGTCCAACTCTTTGTGACCCTATGGACTGCCAGCCATCTGTCATGCCAGGCTTCTCTGTCCTTTGCCATCTCCCAGAGCTTACTCAAACTCATGACCATCAAGACGGTGATACCATCCAACCATCTCATACTCTGTCGTCCCCTTCTCTTCCTACCTTCAATCTTTCCCAGCATCAGGGTCTTTTCCAATGAGTCAGTTCTTCACATCAGGTGGCCAAAGTATTGGAGTTTCAGCTTCAGCATCAGTACTTCCAAAGAAATCCCAGGGTTGATCTCCTTCAGAATGGACTGGTTGGATCTCCTTGCAGTCCAAGGGACTCTCAAGAGTCTTCTCCAACACCACAGTTCAAAGCATCAATTCTTTTGATGCTCAGCTTTCTTTGTGGTTCAATTCTCACATCCATACATGACTGCTGGAAAAACCATAGCTTTGACTAGATGGACCTTTGTTGGCAAAGTAAGTCTCTGCTTTTTAATATACTATCTCAGTTTGTCATAGCTTTTCTTTCAAGGAGCAAGCATCTTTTAATTTCATGGCTGAAGTCACCATCTGTAGTGATTTTGGAGCCCAAGAAAATAAAATCTGTCACTGTTTCCATTGTTTCCCCATTATTTGCCATGAAGTGGTGGGACCGGATGCCATGATCTTAGTTTTTTGAATGTTGAGCAACATTATTTTTAAGCAACTTCTTTATAGTGGCCAGAGTATAATATTTTTTCAGTCACCTTGAACCTGTGGCTACCTGGTACTGAGTAATACATGCCTAGATAGTAAAGAGCAGTGGTTTTTAATGTCTTAAATAAACGTTTTTTTTAGAAATTTCTTGGAGTCTTCTTTTGGTGGCTATACCTTTTATCAAGGAAAAAGGTGAATACAACCCTAACTAGTGAGGTTGTGCCTGACTGTTAGTGATGTACACTTTATTAGCAGAGGATAAATAAATAAAATAGCTAATAAATGATATAGGGGATTGAAATATCAGAAGCTACCTCTTACTCAATGTCTTTCTCACTCTGCCAGCCAGACCATGAAGTTGCTAATTTCCTGAGGGAAATGTTATAAATGTTTTGGAGTACTCCTTTAGTCTTTTTTCCCCTCCATTTGCATGTTTTACATATTGATCTTATATTAAACATAGTTTGGTTTCAACAAGGCATACAAATCAGGAATTGACCCAGGAGTTAGAAAATTCTTTAACAGAAAACACATTAACCTTTTTCCATGTAATACAGAGACCTAGATATTACAATGTGCAAATAACCATAAAAAATCCAAACAATTGATGTGTTTAATGTGATAAAACATTATTTGCAAAACATAAGGCAAGGTGTCTAGGTTAACCCCTGGTCTATGCTGCTGCTGCTGCTGCTGCTGCTAAGTCACTTCAGTCGTGTCCGACTCTGTGTGACCCCATAGACAGCCCACCAGGCTCCCCTGTCCCTGGGATTCTCCAGGTAAGAGTACTGGAGTGGGGTGCCATTGCCTTCTCCGTGGTCTATGCTATTAGTATGAAATTATTATTATTAATAGTATCTATCATTTAGGGACAATATCTGTCCAGCAGAGCTCATTAGAATTCACAAATTTAAAAAAAATTCACCAATTTAAAAAAATTATTAAATGTAATTTTAAGATTTGACTATAAGTACTAAAATACCAGGGCTTCCCAGGTGGCTCAGTGGTAAAGAATCTATCTGCAATGCAGGAGGCGTGGGTTTGATCCTTGTGTCAGGAAGATCCCCTGGAGAAGAAAATGGCAACCCACTCCAGTGTTCTTGTCTGGAGAATTCCATGGCTGGAGGAGCCTGGTCAGCTATAGTCCATGGGGCCGGAAGATAAACAGACATGACTTACAACTACACAACACCACCACTCAAAGACCATGCCAAGGGACTTCCCTGGTGGTCCACTGGCTAAGAATCTGCCTGCCAAGGCAGAGGACACAGGTTCGCTCCCTTGTCTGGGAAGATCCCACGTGCTGTAGGGGCAACTAAGCTCATGTGACACAGTTACTGAGCCCACAGTATAGAGCCCGTGAGCTGCGACTAGAAGAAGCCGGTTCACGGCAACGAAGAGCCAGCACAGCCAAATAGATTAAAAATATATCTATATTTTAAAAAGACCATGCCAGTGAAATAGCTATTTTTCTACATAACTCCTGTATTCTGGAGAGAAAAAAGTGATTCTTTGCATTGTATCTCAATGTAAATGTTAAAAAAAAAAATCATGTTAAGGTTAAGCACTCATTATTAGCAATTTCTGGAACAAAACAGCATCAGTTATTGTTTTAATTTGTTACTGAATAAGACTAGACCTTTTTCTAGGCTGTGAGAAAAACAAGATGTATAATTACACATTTTTTATGTGAAAATAACCAGAAACAATGTCATAATCATGAAGAAAAGTGCCACAGAGTCAAGATTTGTTCCCAGGCTGGGGAGTTCAACTAAAGAATGTATTATTCAACTGAATATCCAGTGAGTGTCAAGTTCCATACCTGTGCTGAATTTATCATCAAAATATTTCCAGTATCTCTTGCTCAGGGACAGACTCTAGTTTGGACTTGGTTATGTTTCGTGTCCACCCCATCACACCTAATTTTTAGTATGGCCCTCTCCAGACAAAATACCAATGAACTGGGTTAGTGGTCTCCGTTGGCTTAAGTCTTCTATGAAAAAGTCTTCTGTAAGTTAAAAATATTTAAGAAAAGCAGCATTAGCCACATTGTATTATGGGTTTCAGATTCTTTAATAGAGTGATATATTAATA
The DNA here is from genome assembly GCA_006408695.1 of Aepyceros melampus. NCBI lineage: Eukaryota > Metazoa > Chordata > Mammalia > Artiodactyla > Bovidae > Aepyceros > Aepyceros melampus. Next base: position 284,927 of record SJXQ01002455.1, on the reverse strand, counting down.
CTATGATTTAATAATACACAAATTTCCCAAGTTTATTGAAAATGGACACCCATGTTCCTTTTTCATAGAATAACTTTCAAAACTAGAATTTGGTTTAAAAGACTCAGGGAAATGCCCACAGAACCATCCTTCTTATTGTTCTTTCTTCAGAATTATCTTCTCTGTGAGCTTCCTTAGGGACCCTCTCTGCTGCATAGGCTGGCAGTCTATTATGTAACGTATTAACCAGAGTACAATGTTAATACCTGAGAGTGAGGTTCTATGTTTTATACATCCCAGGATTATTTGGGACTCCTGGAGATTCAATGTTCAATTTCAAGTAATTGATCAAGCTATGACAGTACCGATCATGTTGCAGTGGGTTATGATACACATCTGTACGCTGATATGTGTGTGCTAAGTCGCTTCAGTTGTGTCCACCTCTTCACAACTCTATGGACTGTAGCCTATCAGACCCCTCTGTCCATGAGTTCTCCAGGGAAGAATACTGGAGTGGGCTGCCATGCAACCCAGAGGATCTTCCCTACCCAGGGATGGAACCCACATCTTCTGCATTGCTTGTGGATTCTTTACCACTAGTGCCACTGGGGAAGCTCTCTATATGTTCTTAGATACAGAAAAACATCACTCACCAGAACATGAGTCTTGCTTATTCTTTTCTTCCTCCTATTTCTAAGACAGTATCTTATACATAGTAATAACTATTTTTATTGAAGGAAAGAATAACTTTATAAGTGAATGGCTTTAATGAAGAGATTTCTGATATTATTTCAGAAAGATAGATGTATTTCTTTTGGTCAGTAGAGTTTCTGGTGGCAACTTTAAAATAAAAGTATGAATACCACTTTCACAGTACCCATTGATAGTACCTGCCAAACTCTGCTTAGAAACCCCATGAGCGTGAACGGTTACTCATTCAATTCATATTAGGTACTTTTTTTTCTCTCTCTGTCCCTCTACACTTTGCCTTTTAATTATCCTGAACTTTAACATAAAAATGGATCCATGAACTATGTAATTTCCTTAATTTCATTTCTTTACCTGCATTATTGTCTGACATGCTTCAGTCTACATGGCAAAAGAGAAAGAGCATGATTAGAGATTACACTAATAATTTATATATTATCTGAGTATTTTGTAGACATAGTATTTATTACCAGCTTCCACCATATTTCCAAGAGACTGATGAAAGTAAAGATAGAAGCACCGAGTCACCGAAATTCACTGATTGGCTGATCCTCCAAGCTAGTATTTGGTGGAACCTCTAGTGACATCTGTGGCACAGTTTCTTTCTGTTCTAAAAGGCGCTTCTTTATAGTAAGTCACCTAATTAATAAGTAAGGAACATATGGTGGAAGATCTCTGCATAATAAATAATGTTCTTTTCCTTATGGATTTGATGAGATTCCTAAAAAAGACAAAAAAAAAAAAAAAGAAAGAAAGAAACAGCAAGATAATGCCCCTCATGCAGAATGCCCCCTGGTCTAGATCTTGCATGAGAAATATTTTATCTATATTTTCAAGCTGAGGCTTTCTGTTAGAAAAGATACTCCTGAGGTTTGCATGAAGTATGTGTAGTTCCTGTGAAAAATGCATAAACTTGTATATACCAAGTCCTTCACTTTTGGCGTGTCTTCAGCATTGCAATCATCAGAAAATTTAGTAGAAAAACAGTTGTAATAAATATGAGACAGCACTCTCACAAATATAAAAGAAAGGCACAGATATTCCAAAGAAATGGGCAAAATTTACAAAAGGCAATTTATAAAATATTTTCAATTTTACTAGTGGTCAAAGCACGGCTAAAATGATTGATAATACCCAGTATTGGTTAATTTAGAAAAGCATGTATTTTCATACCTGATTGGTGGGAGGGTAAGTTAAGTCCTATTTTGAACTTACTATAAGCCACAGTTTTGTATGTTACAACAAATATCCATATAGTGACTTCCATGTAACAAATTTGATTTTGTAGATCAGTGGAAAAGAGATGACCATTGAGAATTATCTTATGTGGCTTTATCTGTCAGTAAGCTTTATATTTACCTCTTCAGTCTTTGCATATCTTTTTGAGAAAGCAGTATGTATGATAGTAAGAGATTGTCTTGTGAAAACTTTCTGGAGGAAACCGATGCAAAGAGATACACAGAAAAGTACAAAAAGTTCAAAGACGTGTCTATTCTTACTGCTCTGTGGTCTGGAGTTTAAAAAAAGAGACTAACCTAGAGTCTATCAATAGAGAGTAGAGAATATCTGACAGAATAGGGTATTGGTTAAAAGCTTAGGTTTTGGAATATGGCAGAGCTGAGTCTGAATCTTCACTCTGTTAACTCTAAGCTTTGGGATTGTGAGTGGATTACTTAACATCTCTGATCCTTAATTTTCTCATCAATAAAATATATATATAATAATTTTACTTAAGTTTTAATATTGCTATTATTAAACAGATTAATGCCCTTGAGTGCTTAGCACAAAGCCTCACACATTGCAAGTCTACAGCCACTGAATGCTGTCAAAAGACTGTGAACTGAAATGTGTGTAGGTTTATGTATCTGAGGAATGTATGGAAGAAGCTCCATCAATAGTGATTAAAGAGTTATCTTGGGAAGTGGGATTTGGGTGAATTTTCCTTAATTTTTTTTTTCCTTAGTGTCTGAGTTTTTTTAATATAAATTTATTTATTTTAATTTGAGGTTAAATACTTTACAATATTGTATTGGTTTTGCCATACATCAGCATGAATCTGCCACAGGTATACGCGTGTTCCCCATCCTGAACCCCCCTTCCCCCTCCCTCCCAGTATCATCCTTCTGGGTCATCCCAGTGCACCAGCCCCAAGCAGCCAGTATCATGCATCGAACCTGGACTGGTGATTCATTTCATATATGATATTATACATGTTTCAATGCCATTCTCCCAAATCATCCCACCTTCTCCCTCTCCCACAGAGCCAAAAGACTGTTCTATACATCTGTGTCTCTTTTGTTGTCTCGCATACAGGGTTATAGTGTCTGAGTTTTTAAACAATAATTGTATTGTCGTTATCAGAAAAATACAACAAAACTATTTAAAATAGGAAAAAAAAGCTAATTATAATACGTGAAAAATTGCACTGGAAGTATGTTTCAAACAATAACAGTTGCAGTCATCTTTATTTTATTTTTAAAAATTATTGATTGGAATATAGGTTATTTACAACACTGTGTTAGTTTCAGTTTATACAGCAAATGAATCAATTGTATATACAAAGCACCTTTTATTTTTTTTTCAGATTCTCTCCCCATATAGGATATTACAGAGGACTGAGTAGAGTCTCCTGTACTATACGATAGGTCTTTATTACCTATTTTATATACAATAGTGTGTGTATGTCAATCCCAGTCTCCCTATTTATACCAACTCTTCAAGACCCCATGAATTATTGAGTCCATGGAATTCTCCAGGCCAGAGTGCTCGAGTGGGTAGCCATTTCCTTCTCAAGGGGATCTTCCCAACCCAGGGATCCAACTCAGGTCTCCCACATTACAGGTGGATTCTTTACCAGCTGAGCCACCAAGGAAGCCCAAGAATACTGGAGTTGGCTTAGTCCTTCTCCAAGGGATCTTTCCAAGCCAGGAATCAAACTAAGGTCTCCTGAATTGCAGGTGGATTCTTTGCCAGCAGAGCTACCAGGGAAGGCCAACCTTCCTCTATTTCTCCATCAAAACCATTAATTTGTTTTCTATATTCACTACTCTACTTGTTTTGTAAATAAGTTTATTTGTACTTAAAAAAAAATTCCTCACATCACCAATGTCATATGATATTTGTCTTTCTGGATGTGACCTACTTTACTCAGTATGAACATGTCTAGGTCCATTCATGTTGCTACAAGTGGATAGCATTCATTCTCCTAAGGTTCCATTTTTTTAAAGGATAAAAATGAATGAAAGAAAACAAAGAACAAAATAATATCTTTACTTCTTGTCCTTTTTTTAGTGCCAGGCATTATCCTAGACTCTGAGGAAGTAAAAAAAATAAACAATTCCAGGAAAAAGGTGCATAGTAAAAAAAAGTAAATTCTTGTCGTATTAGAAGGTGCTAGGTCCTATTAATGAAAGTAAAGCAGCAATGAGAAATCAAGTGAGACCAGAATTGGTATATGTGTTCAGTTTTAAACTAGGTGGTCAGGGAAAGCCACAATGAGAAAGAAATACTTGAGCAAAAAATTGAAGGGGTTGAGGGACTGAGCCTTGCTTATGTCCAAGGGAAGAAAATACCAAGTGAAGTAACTAGCAAGTGAAAGACTTAAAGGCAGAAGCATCCTGGCATGTCTGAGAAACAACAGGGAGATCACTGTGACTGCAGTGAAGCAACAAGGTGGGGAGAGCAACAGAATATGCTGTCAGAGAGTAAATGGGAGATGGGAGCATAGATTCTGGAGGTATTTGTAAACGCTTGTAAATGTGCTATGTATTTAGTCTTTACAGTTGTTATATCCTCGCAATGAACTGACCCTTTTATCATTATATAAAATCATTCTGTCACTTTGTTATGGTTTTTGACCTAAAGTCTACTTTGTCTGATATAACTATCACTACTCCTGTTGCCTTTTGATTTCCATTTTCACGGGATATCTTCTTCTATTCCCTTATTCCAACTGATGTGTGCCCTTAAAGATGAAGTGAGTCTATTGTAGGCGGTATGTACTTGGACCTTAAAAAAAAAAAATCCATTTAGTCATTCCATGCCTTTTCATTGGAAAATTTAATCCATCTGCATTTAAAGTAATCATTGATACATAAGGACTTATTGTGTGCCTGCACAGATAGTTGCTCAATTGTGTCTGACTCTTTGTAACGCTTTGGACTATAGCCCGCCAGCCTCCTCTGTCCATGGGATTTTCCAGGCAAGAATACTGGAGTGGGTAGCCATTTCCTCCTCTAGGGGAGCTTCCCTGCCGGAGGATCAAAGCCTCGTCTCCTGCATCTCCCGCATTGCAGGTGTATTCTTTATGTTGAGCCACCAGGGAAGCCCATGTTCAGCAATACATAGTGGGTAAAAAGCCTTTGGAGTTCACTCATGAAAATATATTCCATTGAAATTTTGAGCAGAAAAGTAGTGTATTACTCACATTTTGAAATGATCACATTTGTCAGATTGTAAATTTGCCAAAAGAAAGGGTGGAAAAAAGAAATTGATTTTGGAGGCTATTCCATGAATCCACCAATCCAGGTGAAAATTTATTGTTGCTTAGACTTTAATCCCTAGGGGTAATGAGAAAGGCTTACATTCTATTTTAAAGACAGAAAGACAACAATATTTCCTGACAGATTTGGTGGGATTTGTAGGAGAAAGAAGAGTCAAAGATGAGATAAATATTTGCTATTATCTTTCAACTGGTTGTCAATCAATGTCCAAACATTAACAGATTTTACCTATTTTGTGCTAGGTTTCCAATTTTTATTGATTGCTTAATTATTCTCCATCAGAGACTAGTGCATGCTTTGAAAAACTTGAAATGAATAATTCATTCTCAGAGACTAAGAAACTCTATTTCAATATGCTAAGTAAGAATTCAGTCATGGGTCAAATTTTCTATATGATTATAAACATGAGAGGAAGATATAGGCACAATAGTCTGGCACAGTGTTTAGGCACAATGTTTTCAGATGTTCGTCCTTTACTTAATGTTAAATCAGTTTAATTCTGGTCTTTTGAAAAGAATTCATTTATTCACAGACCATCTGGTGAACGACCACTATATAGCAGACATTCCACTAGTAGACAGACCTGAGGCAAATTGCCTGCTTTAAGGAGCCTGCCATCTGGTAGGAGATAGAAAAATGAAACTGAGTGGAGAATAAAATGAAATTAGCGCCTAGAAAGTTCCAAGAGAGCATAGAAGGAGACACAGATAAAGGTATATAGAGAATTCAGGAAAACTTGTAGAAAGAGGAGGAATTTACACACAATTACATAGGGATATGAAATGGGCATTCCAGATGAAGGAAACAATAAGTGGGGAGCAGAAAAGGGATGGCCCATTTGGTTGATTAAACAGACATTTGTTAAGTCTAGAGGTTTAGGAACAAAAGGATGAGTGGTGAAAGATGAATCTTAAAGGAAAAGCAGTGTTAAATCCTGAACACTTTTATATACATCAATATGAGATTTAAAATGAATTCTGTAGGCAATAGGAATTAGCAAAGTCCTCAGCAGGAAGACAACTTGATTAGATTAAAGCTTTAGAATGATTATTCAGGTCATACTGAGAAGAACAGATTGGAAAGGGAGGAGACCCAAACCTGGAGAATCAGTTGGTCTACTGCAGTGGTCCTAACAAGGAAAGGTGAGGTTCCGCCTTGAACAGTGCAGAGAGAGAGAACACATGCAGGAGCTACTTAGGAAGTATACTTAGTACAGCTTGGTTGAGAAAAACATATGGGTGGCTAGAAATGAGTCTAAGACAATCTCAGCTATCTGTATTTGGAAACTGACTAGAAGATAAAACCCTATTCAGTGTCACAGAGTAATAGGAAGAGAAGCATTTTGAGTAGCAAGATGTGTTCAGAATTTAAGGACTGATGGTAGCCAGGTGGCAAGAACTAAAAAGTTATTTGAAATTCTGAATAAAGTTTGACTGGAAAATTAAATGCCATTGATTAAAAATATCTTAAAATTTAACTTATAATTTTATAGAAATGTAGGAATTTGTTTTCATTTTACTAATAGCAATGGCAAAAGCTTTTAGCTATATATATATTTCATAAGAATGTTATTTTCATATCCCTGAATAGTAATGACAAAACCTTTTAGCTTCACACATAATTAATATATGCATTTTATAGATACCTATTAAACAAAACAAGACAAAACCCCCAAACAACAAATTGAGTGCTTTCAACAAATCAGAAAGATTATATTTAAACTGATACAGTCAAATGCTGCTAGAAGCATTAAAATGACATTTTGGGAAGATCATGTCAATATGTTGCAAGAGTTATAAAGATGATCATAGGATTTTGCCTGGTAATCCTACTCCTGGTTATTAAAAGGATTTACTCAGTGTATATTAATGAAAATTTACCTTATAGATATAGTCTACATGACAATAAGTTATAAGGGAATAATTTAATGTGTGTGTGTGTTTGTTGTTGTTGTTAAGTCTCTAAGTCTTGTTCAACTTTTTTGTGACTCCATGGGCTACAGCTGGTCAGACTCCTCTGTTCATGGGATTTCCTAGGCAAGAATGCTGAAGTGGATCGCCGTTCCTTTCTTCAGGGAATCTTCCTGACCCAGGGATCTAACCCATGTCTCCTGCTTGGCAGGCAGGTTCTTTACCACTCAACCATCAGGGAAGTCCTTTTGTATGAATTTACACAGTAGAAATCTGAAGACTATGAAGAAACATGGGAGGATATTTACATTGCCATAAAAATATCAGTATTTGTAATTGTGACAATTATCCAAACATATGTATACCAATAGAGACTCATTGAAAAACATTAAAAATAAAAACAATCTGAATGGTAATATTATAATTTTATTTCACTTTTTTTGAAAATAAAGTTTGTCAGGACAAATTTTCAAAATCTTTTAAAAAAGGTATATGTAGTAAATGACAATGAAGCAAACCTGTGAATATAGACAGGCTACAAACACCCTTATTTAATTGTTTCTTGGCATGTGGAAAGAGTGGAGTAATAAAGGGGATCAACTGAATGGGAACATAGGAGAGAAAAGAGAAGAAAAAGAAATCAGAGGAATGAGAAGCTCAAAGCAGCAGTCTCACTTTGGCTCCCCAAGGAGTCACCAAGGATGGTGGTGGTGATTTAGTTACCAAGTTGTGTCCAACTCTTGCAACCCCATGGACTGTATATAGCCTGCCAGGCTCCTCTGTGCATGGGATTCTCCAGGCAAGAATACTGGAGTGGGCTGCCATTTCCTTCTCCCCAAGGATGGTACCCCAGGTATATTATCCAGTGGTGGAAGCCTCGTGTCACAGCAAATGTTGCATGAGCTAGTGGGGGAACGGGACCACAGTGACCACCCCGCCCCTTTCCTTTACACCATGTCCTGCTGGGCCAATCACACCGACCTGGCCTTGGGACATGTGTGCGGTGGGAGGTTTGCATTTAGACTGGTGGCAGGAGATGAGACAACTACGTTTCTTTTGTACACACATAAGGTTTCACTAACACTTTAACCACAGGAGGAGGAGAAAAGGCCACAAGATGTGGGGTTAGCATGAGTGGGGACAAAGGAACTTTTTTTTTTCAAACTAAGAAAGCATCAGTATTGCAAAGACTTTCCGTGATTCCACACCCACCTTGAAAGTCCCCCTCTCAGCACAGGAAGTACGCTGACCACTGGGGGGATAAAAGAGACTCAGAGGAGCCAAGGTCCTCAACCTCTTGCTGCACAGCTCAGTGGGACCTCAGCCATGAAACTTCTCATCCTGACCTGCTTGGTGATCTGCAGTCTCGCTGCATACACTGTGGAAGGTGAGTCAAATGTTATTTATGAGATAAGGAACATCTAGGTGTACAGGCAGTGGCCAGGCATTTTGATATTGACTCAGGTTTTGAATGGAGTAAATTACTTTCTCCAAGCTAAGCCTCAGTCTTTCTGTGCGCAAAATGGGTACAATTTGACACTAGGGAACTTTGTAGATTTTGAAGATAGAACTTCATTATAGTCTGGGCTCCTGTTTTTCACAACTAGGTGATTTGGGGTAAATTTCTTAACCTCTCCAGGCCTAGGTTTAATTATCTTTAAGATAAATGTAATAACTAATTTGCTTATCTACAATTAAAAGGAAATACATCTTATGATCATTTATCATATTTCCAGGCAAACACTAATTTGTTTATTAATGTTAGGTGCAGCTTAATGAAAACAATTGTATATACCTTTGAAGCTTTTGCCTATTTAGTATTGACAAATCAAAAAACATTTACCCCTTTGCTTTTCATCTAAAATTATCATAATGTTAATTGGTTATACCCCAATACAAAATAAAAAGTTCAAAAAATAGAAATAGATATACCGGGGATTAAATAATGTGTTTGTTCAATAAAAATAATTGCCCTATATCTCAAAAAATGCTTAACAATGTAAAGCATTCATGATGGGGGAGTGAGCTAGAGAGTGTATGTTCTGAAGCAAATCAATGGTTTGTATTAAAACAGAATTGACTGGAAGCTCATGACCTCATATCTAGGAAATCAATTTTTACCTTTTAAGTGTGTAGGAGAGAATATTATTATTTGCTATGAATGTTGTGATAAATTTCTTGAGTTTATAAAAGACCATAAGTACTAACAAATATCAATGGCTTATATACAATCAACTAAACTTACAAGACATATCCAGATGAGATTTAATTACACTGAGACTTTCCTGAACACTCTACACATACTTATTAAAAGATCATTTTTTTCCCAACTGGCAGGAGTGTATTTTTCCTTGTTTCTGGCAAGAGGGAATATCCTTTGATTATAAATAACTCAGTTAACTCGCCTTTCAACCTCTTAATCTGCAGACTTCTTACTTAGACTAGAATAGGTCATGCATCTTCAAGGGTGCCCATAAATAGAGACGGCACTGTTTGGAAGCCCCTGAAATTGGACCCTGAATAAAAAAATATTGTTGAAATGTAAAAGCTTATACTAAATGTTGTCTAAACCACGGCTAGCTGGCATTTTTCTGGGAAAATAAGCTGCCGTATGATGGAAACCATGAATGAATAGGGGAATGAAGACTGATAGGGGAATGAAGACTGATGAGGATTGCAGACATTTGAGTATTTCCCTTTCACTGGGTTCAGAAAACATTTAGCATTAAAAATAAATTGGCAAATATAGAGGGTAAAGAATGTGCAGGCTAGATATTGAGTGATGGAAAGAGGAGATGAAGAGCAATGTTAGTGAGCACCTGCTCAGTGTCATGATTATAAAAACCTTCTGGTTTCAGCAACACTACATCACAAAGCTCAGATTTGATCATTATAGACTATTATTTTAGATGCTTTTTGGCTTAATCTTTCTCAGAGAAATATTCTGTTAGAATATTTGCTTCTCTGAGAAGCAAATACCAGTCTCTTCATCTTAGGACAAAATAGCACACAGAAACCGTCATTAGATTTTAGCAAATCTGTAACATTATTAACCCTCCCATGTTATTTTCCTTTCTCCAATGTAAGATGTTCTCAAAACTGAAAAATGTAATCTCCTTTTAGTCCTTCTATTGAGGATAAGAACTTTATGAACTACTGCCTTTGTATCTTTAACATTTTACCGTTTAAAATAACACCTTTCGTGATTCAGTGAAAAATGAGCTACCTCTCCCATGTTTAACATTGACTGTCCCAAACTACTCTTTATCAGGGCACTCTTTGTTATTTGACTGATGACACTCGAACATTTATGTTATTAGAAATTACATTTTATTTTTGTTTGCTTGGTTTTCTGTGCAGGTGTGGGGACTGAAGTTCTAGAAAAGAGCATCTGTGTGAGTCTGACGACACAGCGACTGCCAATTAAAAACATCAAAACCTACACCATCAGGGAGGGATCCATGAAAGCAGTGATGTGAGTTTCTCTCCTCAAAGCGGGGCTTGATGGAACACAGTGTACAGAAATGCCGCCCTCCTTGGGAAAAATAAGTTAACAAGGAGGAAGACCTCAACCTAGCCAACAGTCCTTTTGTTTTTCCATATTAACCACGTCTTTGTGTAGCCCCAGACAATGATGATGACAAAAAATTGGCAACCAAGTGAAGACTGTCACCCTCCTTTCTGATTTATCTTAATAGACTAATCAGACTTGGAACCATATGAATAATATGCTCGTTTTGGAGGGTTAGGTTTAGAGATATTTGGATCAGATCAGGATTTGGGCTCAGAGCCACACTTCTGGCTCTGTGGGATGCAGAGAGTGGGACGCCTCCCCTCCCATCTCATTCACATCCCTGCCTTTCTCTTCCTTTTTGGTGTTCTGGAATAGAATGCCATATTTTATCAGTTGCCACATCTCAAGGAATAGTGTCATCAACTAGCCTACATGGTACCATTCTCTTTCCAGTATTTCATTTTTTAAGTAGCAACACTTCCCAAAATATAATTACAACTTTACCATCAAAAAATGATAAAGAAACCACTCTTCGCCCAGAAAATAAGATGAATGTGTTTAGATTTCAAAAAGAACATGACATGTAATAAATAACCTGCTGCTGCTGCTGCTGTCCCTTCAGTCGTGTCTGACTCTGTGTGACCCCATAGATGGCAGCCCACCAGGCTCCCCCGTCCCTGGGATTCTCCAGGCAAGAACACTGGAGTGGGTTTCCATTTCCTTCTCCAATGCATGAAAATGAAAAGTCAAAGTGAAGTTGCTCAGTCATGTCCAACTCTTAGCGACCCCATGGACTGCAGCCTACAAGGCTCCTCCGTCCATGGGATTTTCCAGGCAAGAGTACTGGAGTGAGGTGCCATTGCCTTCTCCAATAACCTAGATGGCTTCAAATTTCTAGTTTAATTGCATCATTTGGTAGCAATGATGAGAAAAGGAACTTGCACAAAATTCTGAACAAGGAATCTGCATATTATCTGGAGCTGTTTTTTTTTTTTTTTCATGGAAAAAATAGATTGCAGCAGAAAGATTTTCATTTAAGATCTAATGGAATCTAATTTTCATTCTAGATCTATCTGGAATACTGATTTGTCCAGTGATTTCTGCACAAGATCTCTTTTATACAATCTGATCTTAACTTTTGGTCCCAGGGCTTTGAAGATGTGACTAATTTTGCCTTTCTTTTCCTTGCATTGCAGATTCATTACCAGACGTGGCCTTAAAGTCTGTGCTGATCCCCAAGTTGAATGGGTGAAAAAAGCCGTCCGAACAATAGACAAGTCCACCAGGAGAAATGTGAGCCAGAGCAAGCCTACAGAAGCCCAGAAATCCCCCAATACAGCTGTGACCCTGACTGGGTAGTGACCTTCCAGCACCTTGTCCCCTCCCTAGCCAGCCACCTCATTTCCCTTTAAAGCTCATGGACTTATTACATTATATTCACCTTTTATAAAAGTGCTGCATGAGTCTATTTTCTTAGATTTTTATTTTTTCATGTCCTTCATATTCATACAGATGCTCTAATTAATAAATATTTATATTAAGAATATTCCCAAAGTGTATTCATTACATATTAGGGAAGGTAATATATCATTTGTGTCCCTTTTCTGTTATAATTGTACTTCCTGTTGATAGCATCCATAATGGGAGAAATTATGGTCAGTGTTTATCAGAGATGAAAGCTATATTCATCATTTTTAGGCTCTAGCATGAAATGATTCTCTACACATGAGTCATAGGTGGCAACTGTAACAATGACAATTTTAGCTCTATTTAAACCTGTCTTCATAATGGAGTGCTATTTTTATGGATTAAAAGGAAAAACGATCCAACTGTTACTGGTTCCCCATTATGAGGATTCACTACTCAAAAAGAAGCTTCATCAAGTTTGATCTTGAGCACATTCTCATATTTCTGTGTTTCATTTGATCTATAAAGGAAAGAAAGAAAAGGAAAAGACACAGCTTGTCAATTCTTTCATTTTGTCACAGTAGCAAAAATTATACTTTTAATGAAAAGATACTTTATTCAAACAAAAATCAGTTCTTTCCAAATTGGGCAATGAGCTTATTGCCTTTCTGTGATTTTCACAATTGTCACTACTCTAGTTATCAACACACCATGCTTTTTTCCTTTTGACCAGTAAGTTTTTAGTATCCCAACATTGTCACTTGGAACATTTGTTAAATATGATCACAATTTGCATTAAAGTTTTAAAAATTTTAATGAACATTACTTCATCTACTCACTAAACATCTCAGATTCATGCCCTCCTGTATTCTTATTAAATTGTTCATTTGATTCATGTTTATGATTCCATTATTCAAGTAGCTGATAGTTTATACATCTACTTCTATCTGACTTTAAATAATTAAGAAACTGATCAATCCTTGATAGTTTCAAAGGAAGGGAAGGAATTAACTGTTCTCTAGTCCTAACGGGACAACCAGCAATACCAAGTATTTTCAGAGGGTAACTGAGGGCATTTGGGAGGAATCAAATCACATCTAGTCATAGTCATCCAACTATTCACCAGAGAGGAAGTGATTTAAAACACTGCTCTTAGCCAAGAGTGGGTTATCTGTCATTTCTCACTGCTATTTGTTTACAATAATGTTCAAAACTGGTCTTAAAGGAAACATAAAGAAAAAAAAAACAGCTGTTTTATGAGGGGTGAAACCTAGCAAATCACAGAAGTTGAAAGAAATGTTTCCTGATTGAACATGTACTTGAATTTCTCAAATGTCTCCCAAGTGCTAGAAATTTTCAGTTCAGTTCAGTCGCTCAGTTGTGTCTGAGTCTTTGCAACCGCATGGAGTGCAGCATGCCAGGCCCTGTCCAACACCAACTCCCAGAGCCTACTCAAACTCATGTCTATTGCATTGGTGATTCCATCCAACCATCTCATCCTCTGTTGTCCCTTTCTCCTCCCACCTTCAATCTTTCCCAGCATTAGGGTCTTTTCCAATGAGTCGTTCTTTGCATCAGATGGCCAAAGTATTGGAGTTTCAGCTTCAGCATCAGTCCTTCCAATGAATATTCAGGACTGATCTCCTTTAGAATGGACTGGTTGGATCTCTTTGCAGTCCAAGGGACTCTCAAGAGTCATCTCCAACACCACAGTTCGAAAGCATCAATTCTTCGGCACTCAGCTTTCTTTATACTCCAACTCTCACATCCATACATGACTACTGGAAAAATCATAGCATTAACTAGGTGGACCTTTGTTGATAAAGTAATGTCTCTGCTTTTTAATATGCTGTCTAGGTTGGTCATAGCTTTTCTTCCGAGGAGCAAGCATCTTTTAATTTCATGGCTGCAGTCACCATCTGCAGTGATCTTGGAGCCTAAAAAAATAAAGTCTCTCACTGTTTCCACTGTTTCCCCATCTATTTGCCATGAAGTGATGGGATCCGATGCCATGATCTTCATTTTCTGAATGTTGAGTTTTAAGCCAACTTTTTCACTCTCCTCTTTCACTTTCATCAAGAGGCTCTTTAGTTCTTCCTCACTTTCTGCCATAAGTGGGGTATCATTTGCATATCTAAGATTATTGATATTTCTCCCAGTAATCTTGATTCCGCTTGTGCTTCATCCAGCCTGGCATTTTGCATAATGTACTCTGCAAGAGGTTTTCAAGAGAATTAATAATACAAGTGGAAGAGTATAGGTTTACACATCTCATGATTGCATTATCTAAGGTCATAGGTGATGCTAGAGGTTTCAACCCAACAGTGCACGTAACTTTTAACCAACTGACTAGATGTTTTGAACCACTTAGGTTGGACCTGCATCTACTAACTATAATTCTGTGGCTGATTGGACTTCAATTCAAAGAAATAATCTAAGGAGAGGTCTCAAAATGTTAAATATTTTTTTAGTGTCTGAGACTCCTCTTTTGTGCTTCTGTGTTGAATTGTACTAAAATTTAACTTAAAATTTAAAATTTATATTGAAACTGTTTGTTTGCTCATCTGTGCTACTCCATCACAATCCTGCAATTAAACTAAAAGCTGCTTTTGTCTGTTATTATGCCAGGTTCCCAGTGCCTAGCATAGCACTGGGATGTGCGGGCTCAGTCGCTTCAGGCGTGTCTGACTCTTTGTGACCCCATGGACTGTAGCCTACCAGGCTCCTCTGTCCATGAGATTCTCCAGGCAAGAATACTGAGTGGGTTGCCAAGTCCCCTTAAAGGGGATCTTCCTGACCCAGGGACTGAACCCGTGTCTCCTGCATCTCTTGCCCTACAGGCAGATTCTTTACCCACTGAGCCACTGGGTAAGCTCATAGACCTGGGAGGGAGAGTCAATTAATATTTGTTGGATGAATGGAAGAATAACATATTAGATTATTTGCTTCATTCTGCCCATTCATATTTCTAAAATTATATAACACAAAGCAAACTTAATTAAAGCTTGAATAAACTTTATTCAATTCAGCAAATATTTTTAGGTACTTGATATAAAACAGACACTGTGTTAGGCTTAGTATATATCTAGATAAGTAAAACACCACTTCTGTACTCCAAGAGCTCATCTAGCTGATGAGACTATGATGAAAGAGAACCAATATGAAACAGGTAATATTAATAACATGGGCATGCTAAGAAATAGAAATAACACAGAGAAAGGAATAATTATCTTGAGAATGTTCTCCATTTTTCTTAATTTAGATATAATTATTAATTACTATTATTAATAAGAAATGGAAAATGGATTCTTCATTGATTTGAAGAAAGATGTCACATAATTCTTTCTTCACTAGGAAATTCTTCCACTGTGATTATAATATTATTATATTCTTTCATAGATATTTGATACAACAATACAATGTGTCTAAAATTGTCACTGCAATTTAAGTGGTGAGAAAACTGAGCTGCAGAGAGATTGATTGTCTTGGCTAAGAGCACAGAGTTGTTAATAAACTGATCCTGGTCTCAGATAGTGATTTTCTATGATATTCCAGCCTCAGGAAGGAGCATGATAATGTACAAGTCTTCCTGGAAGGGGTATGATGGGAAAGGATAATATTTTTGACAAATAATTTTAGACCAACTGGACATCCTCATGCAAAAACCCTCTAGACACAGACTTTACACATTTCATGAAAAATTAACCCAAAATATATTATAGGTGAAATGTAAAATGCAAAATTATTAAACATTTAGATGATGAGATATGATAAAATCTTGATTACCTTGGATTTGGAGTTTTTTTTTCTTTAAATATGACAGCAAAGATATGCTCCTTAAGAGAAAAATTTAAGTCAGAGCTTATTAAAATTATAAATTTCTGTTCTTTGAAAGATACTGTCAAGTAAAGATAATGTCACAGATTAGGAGAAAATATTTTCAAGAGACATCTGATTTTAAAAAAAAAATGGTATCCAAAGCACACAGAGAACTCTTAAAATGTGACAAGAAAGCAAACAACTTGATTGAATAACCCAGGCAAAAGGTCTTAACAAATCCCTCACCACAGGAGACATATAGATGGAAAATAAACATAGGAGAAGTTTCTCAACATTATACCTCATTAGGAAATTGTAAATGAAAAATAATGAGATACTACTATACACCCATGAAAATGGCCAAAATTTAAAACATGAACAATATCAAATGATGGGAAGATATGAAGCGACAGGAATTCACCTTGGAGCAACCAAAATGTTCTTCAATAGGTGGCTGGATAAATACACTGTGGTGTATCCATAGGGGGCTTCCCCAATGACTCAGTGGGTAAAGAATCCACCTACAATGCAGAAGAGCCAGTAGGTATGGGTTCAATCCTGAGTAGCGAAGATCCATTGGAGAAATGGCAATCTACTCCAGTAGTCTTGCCTGGAAAATCTCATGGGCAGAGGAGGCTGGCGGGCTACAGTCCAAAGAGTTGCAAAGAGTTGGATATGACTGAGTGACTACGCACACACACATATCCCTAAAATGATGTATTCTTCAGTAATAATGAGAAATGAGCTATTAAAGTCATAGGAGACATGGAAGGAACTTAAAAATATATTACTAATGAAAGAAGTCAATATGAAAAGTATATATAATACATGATTTTAACTATATGGAATTTTGGAAAAGGCTAAATTATGGAGGTGGTAAAGAGTGGTTGTTTGCCTAAGTACAGTAACACCTGCTCCCTTTTGGTTTCCACATTCATGGGATATCTTCTAGCCCTTTACTTTAAGTTGATGTGTAGCCATAAAGATGAAATGAGTCTCTTGTAGACAGTGTGCATTTTTAAAAATCCATTTAGTCACTTCATCCCTTTTGATTGGAGAATTTAATTCATTTACATTTAAAGTAATTAATGATGCATGCAATTCAGTTCGGTTGCTGAGGCATGTTCGACTCTTTGTGACCCCATGGACTGCAGCACGCTAGGCTTCCCTGTCCATTATCAACTCCCAGAGCTTGCTCAAACTCATGTCCATTGACTCAGTGATGCCATCCAACCATCTCATCCTCTGTCATCCCCTTCTCTTCCTGTCTTCAATCTTTCCCAGCATCAGGGTCTTTTCCAATGAGTCATTTCTTTGCATCAGGTGGCCAAAGTACTGGAGCTTCAGCTTCAGCATCAGTCCTTCCGGTGAATATTCAGGACTGATCTCCTTTATGATTGACTTATTTGAACTTATTAAGCCATTTTCCTGGTGGCTCAGATGGTAAAGCATCTGACAATGTGGGAGACCTGAGTTCAATCCCAGAATCAAAGCATATATCTTCTGTGTATATACTAGAAGTTTTTGCTTTGTAGTTACTATGAGGGCTTCCCTGGTGGCTCAGAGGGTAAAACGTCTGCCCACAATGCAGAAGACCTGGGTTTCATCCCCAGGTCGGGAAGATCCCTTGGTGAAGGAAATGGCAATCCACTCCAGTACTTTTGCCTAGAAAATGCCATGGACAGAGGAGCCTGGTAGGCTATAGTCAATGGGATCTCAAACAGTCATACACGACTGAGCAGCCTCATTTTCTCGTGAGCTATATACATATCTTACAAATATAGCAGTGCACAAATGCACTAATCCAGGTAAGAAGAAATGGTGGCTGGGGATTGGGTCTCTTAGGGTAGTAAGAAGAGTTTAGATTCTATTTTGAAGTTAGAGAGACAACTATGTTTCCTGACAGATTGGGTAGGGCATGTAAGAGAAAGAGAGGAATCAAGGATGAGAGAATTTTTGCTATTATCTTTCAACTGGTCATCAATCAATACCCACATATTAGCAAATTATGCCCATTGTGTACTAGGTTTCCACTTTTTTGTTGATTACTTAATTCTCTCCACTAGAGACTCTAGTGCATGCTTTGAAAAACTGAAATTAATTCATTCTCAGAGTTTAAGAAACTCCATTTCAATATGGTAAGTAAGACTTCAGCCTTGGGTCAAATTGTCTTTTGATTATAAAGGTGAGAGGAAGATTTAGACACAGTCTTCTGGATGTATGTGTTTAGATGTTAATCTCTTATTTAATATACAGTGATTGTAATGTTGGTCTCTTGAAATGAATTCAAAAACCATTTAATGAATGAATGTTATATAACAGACGTTCTGCCTTGCCAGGGACAAGACTGAAGCCAATTCTCTATTTTCAAGGAGGCTGCCACCTAGTGGGAGATGCAGAAATGTAATTGAATAGAAGAATAAAATAAGATTAGTGATAGACAGTGGTGGCTAGAAAGTACCTATAGAGCCCAGAAGGAGGCACAACTAATTATATCTTGAGGAATTCAGGAAAACTTGTAGGAAGAGGAAGAGTTTACAGATAGATAGCTATGTAGGGAGCTCGGACGGGCATTCCTGATAAAGGAAATAGAAAGTGGGTAGTAGAAAAGAGATGTGGGTGTCGAGACTTGGGCTGTAAAGAAAGCTGAGCACCAAAGAATAGATGCTTTTGAACTGTGCTGCTGGAGAAGACTCTTGAAAGTCCCTTGGACAGAAAGGAGATCCAACCAGTCCATCCTAAAAGAAATCAGTCCTGAATATTCATTGGAAGGACTGATACTGAAGCTGAAGCTCCACTATTTTGGCCTCCTGATGTGAAGAACTAACTCATTGGAAAAGACCCTGAAGCTGGGAAAGATTGAAGGCAGGAGGAGAAGGGGACGACAGAGGATGAGATGGTTGGATGGCATCACTGACTTGATGGACATGAGTTTGAGCAAGCTCTGGGACTTGGTGATGGACAGGGAAGCCTAGCATGCGGCAGTCCTTGGGGTTGCAAAGAGTCAGACATGACTGAGCAACTGAACTGAACTGAGTAAAAAAGAAAATGGCCCATTTGGTTGACTTTATAGACACTTGTTAAGACTAGGGGTTTTGGAGCAAGTTCATGAGTAGGGAAAGTTGAATCTTAAACTAACAGAAGCAGAAGATATTAAGAAGAAGTGGCAAGAATACACAGAAGAACTGTACAAAAAAGATCTGCACGACCCAGATAATCATGATGGTGTGATCATTTATCTAGAGCCAGACATCCTGGAATGTGAAGTCAAGTGGGCCTTAGAAAGCATCACTACGAACAAAGCTAGTGGAGGTGATGGAATTCCAGTTGAGCTATTTCAAATCCTGAAAGATGATGCTGTGAAAGTGCTGATCTAGAGCCAGACATCCTGGAATGTGAAGTCAAGTGGGCCTTAGAAAGCATCACTACGAACAAAGCTAGTGGAGGTGATGGCATTCCAGGTGAGCTATTTCAAATCCTGAAAGATGATGCTGTGAAAGAGCTGCACTCAATATGCCAGCAAATTTGGAAAACTCAGCAGTGGCCACAGGACTGGAAAAGGGCAGTTTTCATTCCAATCCCAAAGAAAGGCAATGCCAAAGAATGCTCAAACTATCGCACAATTGTGCTCATCTCACACTTTAGTAAAGTAATGCTCAAAATTCTCCAAGTCAGGCTTCAGCAATATATGAACTGTGAACTTCCAAATGTCCAAGCTGGTTTTAGAAAAGGCAGAGGCGCCAGAGATCAAATTGCCAACATCCACTGGATCATGGAAAAAGCAAGAGAGTTCCAGAAAATATCTATCTCTGCTTTATTGACTATGCCAAAGCCTTTGACTGTGTGGATCACAATAAACTGTGGAAAATTCTGAAAGAGATGGGAATACCAGACCACCTGACCTGCCTCTTGAGAAACCTATATGCAGGTCAGGAAGCAAGAGTTAGAACTGGACATGGAACAACAGACTTGTTCCAAATAGGGAAAAGAGTATGTCAAGGCCATATATTGTCACCCTGCTTATTTAACTTCTATGCAGAGTACATCATGAGAAATGCTGGGCTGGAAGAAACACACGCTGGAATCAAGATGGCCAGGAGAAATATCAATAACCTATGCAGATGACACCACCCTTATGGCAGAAAGTGAAGAGGAACCAAAAAGCTTCTTGATGAAAGTGAAAGAGGAGAGTGAAAAAGTTGGCTTAAATCTCAACATTCAGAAAATGAAGATCATGACATCTGGTCCCATCAGTTCATGGGAAATAGATGGGGAAACAGTGGAAACAGTGTCAGACTTTATTTTTGGGGGGCTCCAAAGTCACTGCAGATGGTGATTGCAGCCATGAAATTAAAAGATGGTTACTCTTGGAAGGAAAGTTATGACCAACCTAGATAGCATATTGAAAGCAGACTTTGCCAACAAAAGTCCGTCTAGTCAAGGCTATGGTTTTTCCTGTGGTCATGCATGGATGTGAGAGTTGGACTGTGAAGAAAGCTGAGCACCTAAGAATTGATGCTTTTGAACTGTGGTGTTGGAGAAGACTCTTGAGAGTCCCTTGGACTGCAAGAAGATCCAACCAGTCCATCCTAAAGGAGATTAGTCATGAGTGTTCATTGGAAGGACTGATGCTGAAGCTGAAACTCCAATACTTTGGCCACCTCATGCGAACAGCTGACTCGTTGGAAAAGACTCTGATGCTGGGAGGGATTAGGGGCAGGAGGAGAAGGGGACGACAGAGGATGAGATATCTGGATGGCATCACCAACTCAATGGACGTGAGTTTGAGTGAACTCCAGGGGTTGGTGATGGACAGGGAGGCCTGATGTGCTGCAATTCATGGGATCGCAAAGAGTCGGACATGACTGAGCAACTGAACTGAACTGAACTGAAAAGAAAAGCACTCTTAGATCTGAACATCTTTATATATGAAAATGTGAGGTTTGAAATGAATCTTGTATGCGTTGGGAATTAGCAAACATATGTCGGTAGGAAAACAACTCAATTAGATTAAGATTTTAGAATGATTGCTCTGGCAATGCTGCGGAGAATATCTTGGAAAGGGAGGAGACCCAGACCTGGGAATCAGTTGGTCTACTGCCGTAGTCGTTACAAATAATGAAGAGGTCCTGCCTTGAACATTCTGGAGAGAGAAGAGAAGACATATACATGAGCTACATATACACTTAGTATGTCTTGTTTGGAAATAACATATGGATATCCAACAATGAGTCTAAGAAGACCCAAGTAATCTTAGACCCTATGAGTGTTAGGTGCTTCTTAGAGCCAATGAGTCTAAGAAGACCCAAGTAATCTGTATTAAGATACCAAAAAAGAAGATAAAACCTTATTCAATGTCACAGAGTAATAGGAGAGAGAGCATTCTGAGTGGAAAGATATGTTGAGTTTAAGGACTGAATGTATGCTTGGACTGATGCATGGGGATAATTCAGAGAGAGGGTGTGGGGCGGGAGCGGGGAGGTGGGGGTCGGGATTGGGAGTTCATGTACACTCATGGCTGATTCATGTCGATGTGTAGCAAAACGCATACAGTATTGTAAAGCAAAACAAACTAAAAAAATAAAAATTAATTAAAAAAAAAGAATAGGAATAAGCACTTACATTGTCATAATTGACCACATACTAATTATTTTTTTATAATATACTAACCATATGTAAACTGTAACCTCCATGAGAGTAGGGATATTGTTTATTTTGTTCTTTGCTTCTCTTAGTAAATTTCTTATTAAAGTTGCAAAAAAAAAAAAATGTTGCATAGCTAACAAAGTTCAGTGGTATCTGCCAAAATATTTGTTTTTTTATTCAGGTCACAAGAGGGCTGTGAGTCAACCAAGGCTCTGCTGGATCCTGCTGGGTTCTGTGGAGATGTATGTAGCTTCTCAGACCAGATAGTATTTCTTCTATGACAATTGATTTGTTTAAGCTTCATCCTTATTAGGGAAAATTTTGGAAATTTTAATTTTTCTGTGGAATTATTTATTTCAACCAGGTTTTCAAGTGCAGGTGCTTGAAGTTGTGCAAAGTAGTCTCTTAAATGTTTACCATTTTCTTCTGTTTCAGAGCTTGTATCTTGTCGTTTCTTGTTTTGTATATTTTCTCCCTTTTATCATGATTAGATTAGTTGATGGTTTAATTTCTTTTTTCACAGAACTACTTATGTTATTTTTCCCAAATATTTATTTATAAATTCTTTTATTCCTAGTCTAATAATTACTTTCTCTGCTTTTTATTCTTTATTATTTTCTTCTCCTTGCTTGTTTTGTTTTTTTTTTTCTCCCTGCTTCCTTTGTTTTATTTTACTATTCTCTATCCAGGTTGGACTTGAAATTTTAGTTTATTCATTTACATTCTTCCATTTTTACTGATGGATTTTAGGCTATTGATTTCCCTCCTATTGCTGCTTTCGTTGTTCCTTTATCCCCTATATGCCTAGTTAAGTCTATAAAATTGACTTAGATCTAGAAGCATGATTAGAGTTTTATCTAAGAATACTTCGCTGATGGTGTTATGTGCTTCACATTACATTTTACCATGAGGCACACGTTACCCGCTTTTCCAGTTTTACTGCTGCTAAAGGTGATCATCAGGTTTTAGTGTGTTAGCCACTGTTCTCCATTTTAAAGTTCCCTATCAACATTCTACCTAATATTTTTGGTAGCCTTAGGTGCTAGCTTCCTTCTGCTGCTAAGTTGCTTCAGTATCCCTGACTCTTCATGACCTTCTGTCCATGAGATTCTCCAGGCAAGCATACTGGAGTGGGTTGCCATGCCTTTCTCCAGGGGATCTTCCCCACCCAGGCATCGAAGCCATGTCTCTTACATCTCCTGCACTGGTAGGCAAGTTCTTTATGACCTGCACCACTTGAGAAGCTCCCCTTTATTTCATTAGAGGCTGCAAAATGGTGGTAGTCTATTCCACCATTGCTTCTATATTCATTAGCTGAAATTCATGTACAAAAAATGACTTTTCCTCATTAATTATTACGTCTATATAAGAAAGGTAGGATGTTTGATGTTTTTCCTTTATTCATCAATGTTTAGAATAGTGACTTAGTAACCTAGTAACCTCCAATGGTAACCAGTGTGTGTGTGTTTTATTGGAGTATAGTTGATTTACAATGTTGTATTTTAGGTGTGCAGCAAAGTGAATCAGTTATACATATATCCACTCTTTTTTTTTTTTTTTAAGGTTCTTTTTCCATACAGGCCACTACAGAGTATAGAGTTCCCTGTGCTATATACAGGGAAAGCAGATAACTATATATGTTAGTTATGTATTTTATATATAGTAATGTGTAATATCAATCCAATCTCCCAATTTATCCCTACTCTCTTATCCCCTGGTAACCATACGTTTGTTTTCTACATCCATAACTGTACTTCTGTTTTGTAAATAGGTTCATTTGTACCTTTTTTTTTTTTTTAGATTCCACATATTAGTGGTATCATATTTGTCTTTTGTGTCTGACTTACTTTACTCAGCATGACAATATCTAGGTCCATTTATGCTGCTACAAATGGCATTAGTGTGGTTTGTTTTTTTAACTTTTGTAATGGAAAATACATTTAAAATTTTTCTTTAGTTTATTTGTATTCAAAAAGAAGCCATAAGGAAGTAGAGGTTTAAATGCAGTAAGTAAGAAGAGTTTAACCACAAAAATTGCTTCATTAGGGAAGTAAAAGACAATGGTAATTAAAATAACTAGTGTGTTTTCAAAGCATATCATGAACTCTGATTTATTTACATTTGACATTTTGATCCACTGCAGTCATTATCTTCTTTTCACTTAACTTTTAAAGTTTTACACTTGTATCTCTTTTACTGTGCAAATCTCAGTTTCTAACAGCATTAACACAAGTATTTACTTGAGTTCTTTATTTTTCCTTTCATCATGTCGCTGTTAGTGTTACAATAGGAACATGGTACCACTGGACCACCAGGGAAGTCCTACATTTTAAATAAGGGATTATTTTCTCTATGCAGGTATGGCCAAAATTGATATATGGTTAGGTTCATTTGTTTCCAATTTGTTAGGGATTCCCCCCTCCCCATCTTTAAATTATATAAACAGCTGGTAAAGAATCTGCCTGCAATGAGGGAGACCTGGGTTCAATCCCTGGGTTGGGAAGATCCCCTGGAGAAGGGAAAGGCTACTCACTCCAGTATTCTGGCCTGGAGAATTCCATGGACATGGGGTCTCAAAGAGTCTGACAGGACTGAGTAACTTTCACTTTCACTTTATATGGTTCCCAAGCCACAAAATGCACCCGCAGAACTTTTTCTACTCTCCTTGCCCCTTCATCCTGCACCTTCTTTCACAATCTAGGAAACCATTTTTATTAGTTTTTGACATACACTCATTGCTATTTCTTGAAAAATATAACAAATATGTTTCTTTTCCACCATTTCTCACACAACAGGTAGCATAAGGTAAACACTGTCTAAGTGAAAGTATGTGACTTCCCTGTAGCTCAAACGGTAAAGAATCTGCCTGCCATGCAGGAGACCAGGGTTTGATCCCTGGGTTGGGAAGTTCCTCTGGAGAAGGGAATGGCAATCCACTCCAGTATTCTTGCCTGGAGAATTCCATGGACAGAGAAGCCTGGTGGGCTATAGTCCAGGGGGTTGCAAAGAGTCGGACACGACTGAGCGACTAACACACCCACAAGTGAAAGTATTGGTGAGACACGGTCTAAGCAAAGTATTTTGCTTTAATTCACTTAACAATCACCTAGTCATTGTGTATACCAGTACATGCAGGTCGTCCTCATTCCCTTTTATGGCTGTATGGTTCCTCACTATTTGGATGCCCCAGAGTTTACTCAACCACTTCCCTATCACTGAACATTTGGAGTGTTTCTAGTTCTTAGGTTTTTTTTTCCTACTATAGCAAATAATGCCACCACAATTAGCTCTATGCCTACTCCAGCAATTTATAAGTTATAACAATTTCATATTTTTGCAAGGATATCTACCGGAGATATTCCTGAAGGTGAGTGAATGTTGGGTCAAAGGGTAAGTGCTCATGTTATTTTTCAAGACATTGCCAAACTTGCCACCAGAGGGGTTATACTACGGTTTTTGGTTTGTTTTTTTTTTGCCCTGCCACTAGCAATAAGAAGGCCTGTTTCCTCACAGCTTCACAGGATCAAATTCAGACTTCTGTCAATCTAATGGGTGAGAAATTGCATCTCAGTGTTGTTTTCATTAGCATTTCTTTCTTTTTTTTTAAACTTATTTTTTACTTTTTAAAACATTTTTCATTGTGGCAAAATATACATGTTTTATCTTTTTAACCACTTTTAAGTGTACAGTTCAGTGGCATTAAGTATATTCACACTACTGTGCAATCATCGCCACTGTCCATCTATAGAACTTTCATAAAGCTGAAGCTCTATACTTATTAAATAATAACTCCTCACTCCTTTCCCTCATCCCTGGTAACCTCTGTTCTACCTTTTGTCTCTTCAAATCTGAGTATTTTAGATATGTATTTAGATAGTATTTTAGATACATATTCCATGTAAGTGGAATCTTATTTAGATAGTATTTTAGATACATATTCCATGTAAGTGGAATCTTAAAGTATCGGTACATCCGTGTCTAGTCTATTTCACTTAACAGTATATCCTCAAGGCTCCGCCATGCTGCAGCATGTATTAGAACTTCATTCCTTTCTATGGTTGAATCATATTCCATAGTATGCATATACCTCACTTTGCTTATTTATGCATCCGCTGATAGACACTGGGGTTGTTTCCATCTTCATCTATTGTGAATAACGCTGCTATGAACATTAGGTAACTAATATCTGTTCAAATCCTTGCTTTCAATTATTTTGTATATATACTTAGTAGAATTGTTAGTAATATACGTGCATCTATATACTGATATTTGCAATTTATTTTGAAATGCACCAAAAATTAATTTGGATTGACAGATGGATAGAGAGAAATTATATAAATGATAAAGCAAGTATAGTAAACCATCGATGGCAGAATCTAGGTGGTACATGTTGTCCACAAAAGTTTTTCAAATTTGCTGTATGTTTGAAAATGTTTAAAACTGTGCTCACTTCACCAGCACATATATAAATTGAAAACACATTTGGGGAAAATATTTGCTCTTTAATGATAGACATTACAAATATTTTCTCCAAGTTGTCAGGAGTTTTCACTTGCTCTTAGTTTTTTCCTCATGAAAAGTGTTTTTTTTAACTTATGTATAAATACATTTATGTATCTTTTATTGCTTCTTAATTTTGAATCATATTTTATGGAGTTTTCTCTTTCATATGTCATATAGCAATTCATTCATCCCTTCTAATACTACCTGCATTATCTTTGTGTGCATTTAAATCATTTATTTTTAAGAAATAAATCACTGTAGGTTCAGTGAACTGCCCTCTGTCACTCTAGTCCCTAACCCCTTACCCTTCATTAGAGGTAATCAGTCCTGTGTTTGGTTTTGTATGTTTTATTATATATGATATATATTTATAATACACATATATATTTACAAACAATTATAACTACGATTTTCACATTTGTAAAACATATCAATAAAAAACACCTTTCTGGAACTTGCTTTCTCTGATCAACATTATATATTTTAAATTTATCCAAACTAAGAAATATAGCTCTAATTCATTCATTTTAAATTATTACATGAAATTCTTCCTAAAGCATGCTGCATTTATTTATCATTCCTCCCATTTATGCATATTAGTTTGCTTCAGATGCCTTTCGTTAAAGAAAGCTACCATAAACATTGTTGTACATACCTTCCATGCACACATGCAAGTTTCTCCAGGGAGGACACCTAAGAGTAGAACCACTGGATTACAGGATATGCACATTTTCAGTTTTACTGGAGAAGTGATTTATATAATCATCAGCAGTGATTACATCCTGACAACTTGATATTATTGAACTTTCAAATTTCTGACAATAAATAGGTATGAAATTATACCTCACTGTGGCTTTAATTTGCATTCCCTTGGTTTCTAGGAAAATGTACATCTTTTCAGATATTTACTGGCCTTGTAGATTTCCTCTTCGGAGAAGGCAATGGCATCCCACTCCAGTACTCTTGCCTGGAAAATCCCATGGACAGAGGAGCCTGGTAGGCTGCAGTCCATGGGGTCGCAAAGAGTCGGACACGACTGAGTAACTTCACTTTCACTTTTCACTTTCACGCATTGGAGAAGGAAATGGCAACCCACTCCAGTGTTCTTGCCTGGAGAATCCCAGGGACGGTGAAGCCTGGTGGGCTGCCATCTATGGGGTCTCACAGAGTCAGACACAAAGTGACTTAGCAGCAGCAGCAGCAGATTTCCTCTTCTGTAAATTACTTCCTCATATCCTTTGTGAATTCTTCTACAGGTCTAAACAGGGCTATTTGCATGGGCCTGGAAACTGCATAGTCACACAGGGCCCTGCACTTAGAAGGGCACTGTGTTTTGTATAATGTTCTGCTGTTATTGTTTTGAAATTCTTAATAATTTTTTTACAAACGGTCCTGTATTTCATTTTGCACTGGGCTCCACAAACTATGTAGCTGGTCTTTAGGCTGAACCATGTTTGAACTGAGTTTTAACAAATGAAAAGGGACTCATACAGATCTGTATTATTCAATATGGTAGGGATTCATACAGAAAGGTATTATTCAATATGGTGGCTACCTAAATTTAAAGTAAGTAAAATTAAAAATCCAGTTCCTCAGTGTCATTAGCTACACTGCATGTCTCAGTAGTTACTAATGATTAGTGCCTATGTTACTGGAAAGCAGAGAGCATTTTTATCATCACGATAGTTCGACAGAGGATGAGCTGGTTGATGGCATCATCAACTCAATGTTCATGAGTTTGAGTAACTCCAGGAGATGGTGAAGGACAGGGAAGCTTGGTGTGCTGCAGTCTGTGGGGTTGCAAAAAGTCCAGCATGACTGAGTGACTGAACAACCACAACAAATAGTTCTATTAGATGGCACAGTTCTAGACTCTTGCTGGAGTTAGATTTGAGAAGTACTACTATAAAAGTTGTGAGCCTTGGGTGAGTCAGGTGGTGTGGCTCTGGGGTTTAGGGAATCAGGGAGTGAAAGTGCATTCTGATTGGAGAAGTAGGTACGAAGACAGGTGCATGAAAATGGACTGAGAGCAGGAATGAGAACAGCAGGAGTTTGCCAACTGAGCCAGACTAAGGAGCTCTGTAACCCTTTAGACTGTGCCCTGTGGGGAGCAACTGACCCATTTAAAGCCAGAAGGGCATGGAAAGATGTAAGTTTAAGGAAGACAGTCCTCATAGTAATGAGAAGGATTGGATGGGCAACTCGGAAGTCAGAGGAACAGACAGAAAGCTCTAACACAAACCCAGTTGAAAAATGAAGTTTTCTGGGGAGCAAGGGAAGGATCACAAGGTCAGGTCTCAGAAAGAAAGAGAATCCACAGGGTCTTGGTGACTGTTCTTGTGGAGTAATGAAGAGGGAAGAATTAAGGATCAAACTTGGAAGCCTGATAAATGAGGCTGCTTTAACCGAATTTGGAAGCTAGGAGAGAATAAACAGGTTTTATGGGAAGGTACTGAGGTTGACTTGAACACATTCAATTTGAGATATTCTATAATATTTGTCCACCAGTCTCCCCACCTGCCAAATGAGGTGGTGGTAGCATCATCCCACAGGAATAATGTATTAATAATCAACTGACAGAGTATATGTGAATATACTTTGTTCATGTTTAAGTGCCATAGACATGTTATCTAGCATCAGTCCTGTATGTATCTGTGGTCTGAAGGAAAGAAGCAGCAGGGGAGTGCAAACTGCCTGCGTTTGACAAAAACAGCACCATCCATCTAGTTCAGTAAGACAGGAGACACTGAGGAAAATGCCAAAGAGAATGAAAAATGTGGACAGTCAAGTAAGAAATATCGGATAACAAATCATCAATTAGAAATACACCCCAGCTGCTTCTAAACATAATAAATTGTCAAAGCTTTCCATCAAGTGGGAGAAGACAAGTGGAGTTACAATGAGATCTTGGAGAAAACACATATTAAAAAATTCAACTGAAAACAAAAAAAAAATTCAACTGAGTAATTAGTAGCAGCATTTACTGCAGATTAGATACCCTCTCCAGAATTAGTTCTGCCTTGGAACATACACAGCCTATATATTATAAACTGCTGTTACTTTTTGATTTTCATCTGCAGACACATTTAAAGTTAAAATGTAATATGTCCTTAAAGGTGGTTGCTAGTTCAAACTTGTCATTAAGCATACTGCTTCCTAACACTTAATTATATGTTTGAAAAACTGTTGGGAAGCTTAACCATCTGATTAGATGGTATTCAGGTGTGAAACGTGACTCTTTGATACATGATGTTCTTTCAGGATTTGGAGGCACTGTAAGACTCTTAAATTAGTTTTGCTTTTGCGAAGTAAGCAAATAACCTGATGTTAAACCTCAGTTAGGTTATTTAATTAAATTTCGTATCTATCTATTGAAGATTTGTCACATTAAGGCAGGGTGGTGGGGTGTGGTCCTTCCTTCATGGAGCTGGTATCTCCTAGCAGAGGCACCTGTAAACTGGTACAAGGGAAAATGCATGAGTGCTCACAGAATTCGAAACAGGCTGGGGTGATAAGGACAAACAAGAGCTTATGAGCAGTAGCTGCCATCAGAGGTTACAAATCCACAGTTTTAGGACTAATCTGAAGTTATCTGAATAAGGCTCTGAGAGTCAATCTAATGTCAAGGTGTCAGCATCAGCCTTCCATCTCCCAAGGTGGTGGGGACAGTAGAAATCATCCGCTCAGTTTAGCTAGCTGTGGCCACAATATCCACAGCTGTTCCCCTGACAGGGAATCTAGAAGCCCATCCCTTCAATCCGGGTTAGCCTCGTGGTCTCTTCTGACCTACAGAATGTGGCATATGTGACCCTGTGTGACTTCCCAGCTATGCCTTAACTCTGGCCACTTCCACCTTCATACTCTTGGGTGCTGCCCGCAGACTGAGAATGGAGCACATGGAGGATGAGAAGCCCTGAAGATTCTCCAGAAGAATCATGGCCAGCAGTGGATGGCATCACCAACTGCCAGACACATACTGAAGCCACTTTGGACTTTCAGCTTAGCTGACTCTCCAGTTCAGGGGTTGGCAAACTATTAATACAAACATGGCCCTCAGCCTGTTTCTATGTAGGGCTCTTGAGCTAATAATAACCTTTGCTTTTTAAAGGCTTGTAAAAAAAATTAATAAATAATAGAAGAATATGAAGTGAAATGAAAGTCATTCAGTTGTGTCCAACTCTTTGCAGACCCCATGCACTGTAGTCTGCCAGGCTCCTCTGTCCATGGGATTTCCCAGGCAAGAATACTGGAGCGGGTTGCCACTTCTTTCTCCAGGGAATCTTCCAGACTCAGGGATCGAGCCCAGGTCTCCCACATTGCGGGCAGACTTTTTACTGTTTGGGCCACCAGGGAATGCCAATGAGACAGAAACAAAAGCTAAAATGTGCACAATCCACCACCCTTTGCAGAAACTTTTGCTGACTCCTGAACATAACTATGTGAGTAAATCCAGATAAAACTACAGAGGAGTCAAGCAACCAACCCTAAGAATTGTGAGGAATATTAAATGGATATTTTCAGTATATGGGATGCAATCAGTTCAGTTCATTTGCTCAGTCGTGTCTGATTCTTTGCGACCCCATGAACCGCAGCACGCCAGGTCTCCCTGTCCATCACTAACTCCCAGAGTTTACCCAAACTTATGTCCATCGAATCAGTGATGCCATCCAATCATCCCACCCTCCGCCGTCTTCTTCTCCTTCCGCCGTCAATCTTTCCCAGCATCAGGGTCTTTTCAAATGAGTCACTCTTCACATCAGGTGACCAAAGTATTTGAGTTTCAGCTTCAACATCAGTTCTTCCAATGAACACCCAGGACTGATCTCCTTTAGAATGGACTGGTTGGATCTCCTTGCAGTCCAAGGGACTCTCAAGAGTCTTCTCCAGCAACACAGTTCAAAAGCATCAATTCTTCAGTGCTCAGCTTTCTTTATAGTCCAAGTCTCACATCCATACATGACTACTGCAAAAACCATAGCCTTGACTAGACGGACCTTTGTTGACAAAGTAATGTCTCTGCTTTTGAATATGCTATCTAGGTTGGTCATAACTTTCCTTCCAAGGAGTAATCGTCTTAATTTCATGGTTGCAGTCACTATCTGCAGTGATTTTGGAGCCCAAAAAAATAAAGTCAGCCACTGTTTCCCCATCTAATGGGATGCAATAGATAACTGAATCACATGCTGAATAAATGCTACACAAAGAAATAGGAAACTGCCTTGAAGGAAAAAATCTTTTGAAGGTTTTGCAACCATTGTTCTCACTTATTTCACTTGGGAGGATTTTCTCCCCCTAGTCTGCTGTCCATGGCTCCGTTTCATATCCTGGGGAGGTTTTGCCATCTATGAGCACATATACCCACTCATCATTCATGGGACATTCAAAACATTTTAAAAACAGGAATTGGAATATAACTTTTCAAAAATAAAAATACAGAATTTGTAAGATACAGTATAAGTGTCCTAAAGCATCCTTCCAAATACAGAGGTTGATTTTTTTTTCCCATATATTACTTTATTTGCAATGGAGCCTTTCTAGTTTTGTTACCAGTGGGCTTTCTTTACTTGGTAAGGTGAACTGTCAGCCAAAGTGAGGTGAAGAATGGCTATGGTAAAGGCACCAGCAGGCAGCAATCACTTTACACTTTGCAAAGGGCACCACTACCTGCCAGGGCTGGAGCCAGGAAAAGAATCATAACCACAGCTTCCAATCTGAATATTTACAGAGTGTCAGCCAAGGGCAGTGCTTGGACCTACACTGCTATTATCCAAAATAATTTTGTCATACACTCATTTTTAATTCCTATGTCCAACTCAAATCACCATAAATAATTTTAAGTGTATATTTTACATCCCTATTCTTTCCTCTTCTATAGGGGAAAAAAACCCACTTTGATAAAGGAGAAGCCGTTGAACCAAAGAATCTGTAAACAAGAAATATGGCCCCATATCTATAGCATTGATGAAAATGTGTAGATCACAGTTGGGAATGGGTGGTTATGACTAGTGTGAGTGTGTGCTTAGTTGCCCAGTCGTGTCCAACTGTTTGTGATTCCATGGACTGTAGCCCACCAGGCTCCTCTATCCATGGGGTTCTCTAGGCAAGAATACTGGAGTGGGTTGCCATTTCATTCTCCAGGGGATCTTCCCAACCCAGGGACTGAACCCACGTGTCCTGCATTATAGACAGATTCTTTACCACCTGGGCTGCCAGGGAAGCCCCGGTTATGACTAGGTTTGAAGTTAAATAGATGATCCAACCCCACCTGATTTTAAGCAAAGGACCACTATGATCAAGACGACACATTTAAGTTTGCATTTGGCCGAGAGCACTGTGGTAGCTCCTTTCCAAATATGTTCCCTCCCTACCCCCACAATAAGCCTCCTCTCCTGTTGTTTATGCCTTGTCTGATTCCCTCCCCTTGAATCGTTTTTTCTCTCTCCTTGAAACTTGAACAGTCCTATGCTTGCTATTGATCAATAAAATGTTACCAAAAATGATGTTACATAACTTTCAAGACTAGCTTCTTTTTAATTTACTTTTGGCTGTGCTCCGTCTTCATTCCTGCGTGTGCTTTTCTCTAGTTGCAGCAGGCAGGGATAACTCTCCATTGCAGCACACAGACGGATTCCCATCGCAGTGGCTTCTCTTGCTGTGGAGCACGGGCTCTAGGGCTCATGGGTTTCAGTAGTTGCGGTTCCTAGGTTCTAGACTACAGGCTCAATAGATGTGGCCCACAGGCTTGTTGCTCCAAGGCCTGTGGGATCTTCCCGACCCAGGGATCTAAATTGGTCTCCTGCATTGGCAGCAGATTCTTTACCACTGAGCTACCAGAGAAGCTCCAAGGCTAGCTTTTGCCTTGGACTCTTAGAAAGCTGACTCTGATAAAATTCAGATCAACTGGCAGAGGGATGAGCAGACACTCATTTGCTGATGCAAACAAAAACCATTGATATGATCCACTGACTTAGACTGACTAAAAATTGTTGAAGTGGCCATTGTTATACAGTATAAACTTGACATAGATCTCACCCAGTGGCGCTTATGAGCACAAATGGATGAGCTCACAGTCCTGGATATTTATGATATGAGCCACAGACTGAGACTACATATATATATTATATACTCTTGAGATTTGTTTCTGTTATTGGAATGGAACTGGGAGTTTAGTTCAGGCTTGCTCAGTTAAATATAGGAAACTTCCCCTGGATTTTATCAAGTCTTCTTAAAACATACATCACAAGATCTTGTAGAAAGTATCACTATTTTTTACCAGTGAGCGAGTGAAAGTCACTCAGTCATGTCCAACTCTTTGCTATACAGTCCATGGAATACAGTCCATGGACTATACAGTCCATGGAATTCTCCAGGAAAGAATACTGTAGTGGGTAGCCTTTCCCTTGAATTATCCATAAGAATGGGCTTCCCAGGTGGCTCTAGTGGTAAAGAACCTGCCTGCTAATGCAGGAGACAAGAGATATGGGTTCAATCCCTGGCTGGGGAAGATCCCCTCAGAAGGAAATGGCAACCCACTCCAGTATTCTTGCCTGGAGAATCCCATGGAGAGAGGAGCCTGGAGAGTTACAGTCCATGGGGTTGCAAAGAGTTGGACACAGGAGCCTGGAGAGTTACAGTCCATGGGGTGCAAAGAGTTGGACACAACTAAAGCGACTTAGCACGCACACACACATCCAAAAGAACTCCAAGGTGACTCAACCTCCACCAAGTACAGAATTTTACTGTTCCTTGAACGAAGTGAGTATTGTAATTCAATGAGGCTTCTAACATTAGGTGATCTGAAGTAGGAGGTACCGAATAATCCAAATGATTACTCCATATGCCTAGGTGAATAGATTTGTAACCTATGTTCTCCTTGCAGGGATCTAGGACCTTCTCCTCCAAACATTTCCAAAGTCCCCACTCCACTGATCACTTATTAACTACAAAAGAGTAAATGGACTTTAATAGAGAATCTGGAGAACACTTCAGATTTCAGTGATCACTGATACTGGTACAATTTAATATTATGCATATAAGAATAAAAGGTGCTTAATATTTAAAATGTTCTTCCTGAAGGAAAACAATAATAAGAGCACCTCATAAAGTGTGCCATCTTAGAAGGGTTCTTGTCATCTAAAGAATTGATGCTCTCAAATTGTGATGCTAGAGAAGACTCTTAAGAGTCCCTTGGACAGTAACAAAATCAAACCAGTCAGTCCTAAAAGAAATCAACCCTGAATATTCATCAGAAGGACTGATACTGAAGCTGCAATATGTTGGCCACCTGATTCAGAGCTAACTCATTGGAAAAGACCCTGATGCTGGGAAAGATTGAGGGCAGGGGGAGAAGGGGGCAGCAGAGGATGAGATGGTTGGATGGCATCATCGACTCAGTGGACATGACTTTGCGCAAACTCTAGGAGATAGTGAAGGACAGGGAAGCCTGTCGTTCTGCAGTCCATGGGGTTGCAAAGAGTAGGACATGACTTCGTGACTGAACAACAATCAAACCTTTCAACCTTTCTTCGAGCTTACAGGCAAAGTGGTGTCTAATTTTTTAGAGAAAAAATTAAATGACATCAGGAGGAAAACAAAGTCAGACAAATTAAAAAAGAATCCTCTGGTTAAATAATTGGCGCACACTCTTCAAAAACGTAATACCACAAAAACAGGAAGAGGGTTTATTTTCTATTTATTCTCCAATAAAACAGACAACCATAACAACAAAGGCATGCATGACTCTTTATTGGGCTATTTCTCCATAAAACCAAGACAGAACTTTTTTGACAACTGTAGAAATTTGCATATGGGCTAGCTATTAGATGATATCAAATTCCAAGTTTCTTAGATGTGATTTAGTTTCAAATGTGGTTGCACTGGAGAATGTCTTCGTCTTTATTTAGATAAGAGACAGCATAGAAAGAAAGCAAAATGTTAAGAGTTACTCATTTCTTGGAGGAATGGACATGGGCCTTCACTGAACTATTCTTTCAGCTTTTCACACCGCGATGGTGCAGCCAAACGGTTCACGGTACGACAGAGTGGGAAGCAGTTTTCAGATGGCACTACGTCAGGGGTGCCGAGAGAGGAGAGGAAATGCTATTCCTGGATTAATTCAACAACCGCTACCCAGAGACCGGTACAACCAGAGGCTCGCCTCAAAAACAGCACACTCAGCTCCCGCGCCTCAAAGCCTCTCCATTCCTCCCAGGGAGCAGCAGTTGAGTGGGACAGACTTTCTCTAATTCTCCAGGGCAAAGGAAGAGTACCGAGCGGCATTTCACCAGAGTGCGCGACGCCAGGGACTTCTGTTCACACCCTGGACCACTGTAATGCTGACATAGCCCCACCTTCGGTTTTCTATAGATTCTAAAAGGAAAACGCGCATTTCTTACGCGAGAGCAAAAGAACTCTCCAAGAACTTCCTTCTTAGCTCTGTGAGGAGTGCAATAAGCAAATCCCTCCCAGATTGCCTCGAGGCCGGGCATTTACGCAACTTGAAAATAGGGCTAGGAGAGCAAATAGGAGCGCGTCTTAAATCGAAATCCTTCCCGAAGTCGGCCACTACATCGACTCACCCCGGCTAGGCTCAACTGTAAATCGCCTACCTAGCACCCCGGTGCGTGACATGCAAACTGATGGAGAGGATCCAGAGCGCGCGCCCGGACCACGGCGGAGGGCTGGGGGCAGATCCCCGCAGCCCTCCAGCTGGGTTCGGGGCCCGCGCGTGCGTACGAGCGAGCTAGCGAGGGGCTCCCGGGCGCGGCGCGTGGTCTGCGCGCGCCCGGCTGTGCGTGTGGCTGCGGGAGGCTGCGTGTGCGCGCAGGGAGGGACAGTCCGCCGCCCGCCCGCGTCGGGCCGGGTGCGCGCCCTGGGCGGGAGGTGAGTGTGGGCAGGGGCTCCAGGGAGGTGCGGAAGCCTTGGAGAGCCCACCCCGCCGCCCCCACTCCCCGGGCTGGGTGGCGGGCTGGGTGGCGGGCGTGGCCCTAGGGCCGGCTCCTGCCGCGCCGCGCCCTCTTCAGGGACACCTGGGCCGGGGCGGCTTGGCCGGGAGGCGGGCAGGGCGGTGCCGCCTACTCCTCAGGCCCTCTCCCGGAGCGCGGCTCGGGTGGAACCGCGATCAGCCGACCCCTGGGGCTCTGGCCTCCGCGACGTTCAGCTGCCCACCGGGTGAGCGCGGGAGATGGGGCCCCGTGGGGCTGTGGGCGACATCGCGGAGCGCCGGGCTGCCTGGTGGGGTCAGGCCGAAGCTAGAAGGAACCCGCTGTCCTCCCTGACCCGCCCCAGGGCGCAACCCACCCCAGCCCGTCGCCTTGGGCCGCTCCGGTGGCACATTCTAGGAGCAGCCGGTGGCTCGTTGGCCGAGTCGCCGGGGGAGGAGACGGGACGGTGTTTCGGTGTCGGATTCCTCAGCCGGCCTGGGGTAATTCATCGCCCAGACTCTGGGGAAGGGCCCAGAAGCCGAACTGTGGGAGGGTTGTCCCTCCTGGGGAGGGATTGGGAAGAATATGGACCTAAGAAGGATGGGCGGGCGAACTGGCCAGAGGGAGGAGGAAACCTCAACGGGCTGAGGCTATGTGATTTTTAAGAGGCGGTCTTAGCAAGCCTACAAGTCATTTTAAAGGGAACCTTGAAGGTGTAATGGAGCCTCACTTTTTCAAGCAGTAAGTAATGATACCAGCAGGAAGCAAGAGTAGTATTACGTAGTCCTTTCTCTTCCACTTCTCACTGCTTTTCTAGGAGGGAAATTTGCAAAGCAGAGATGTTTTTCCTCTCTAGCGTTTAGGAGGTGGCTGCTTTGTCAGCCACAAGTTTTTTTTTTTCCTTTCTGTTTTTAGAGTTAAGGAAAATTTGAGTTTGCAGTCCTCAGCTGGGAACGCTTTGTGTTTTGACCCTTTTTCCCCCAGGCGGCTTAGGCAGAGGTAGGGAGCTGAGTTTTTGCTCTCAAAATGTGTTGATGCCTGATAAAAGCATACGTTGAACCTGTATCAATGTAGAGAGAGGAACTATTTACTATTTACAGATAAGAGTCTAAGACTCTTTTTTTCTCCTAAACAGAAAGTTCATTCAAACCAGTGGTTGTTGGGTAATTTCAGTCCTGAAAATAAAGCCTGTCGTCTAGACAGTTCAGTTGCTCAGGGGAGTCAGACTCTTTGCGATCCCATGGATCCCAGCACGCCAGACTTCCCTCTCCTTCACCATCTCCCAGAGCTTGCTCAAACTCAGTGTCCATCAAGTCGGTGATGCCGTCCAACCATCTTATCCTCCGTCATCCCCTTCTCCTCCTGCCTTCAGTCTTTCCCAGCAGCAAGGTCTTTTCCAATGAGTCCGCTCTTCTATCAGGTGGCCAAAGTATTGGAGCTTCAGATTCAGCATCAGTCCTTCTGGTGAATATTCGGTACTGATTTCTTTTAGAATTTACTGGCTTGATCTCCTTGCATTCCAAGTGACTCTCCAATACCACAGTTTAAAAGCATCAATTCCTCACTGCTCAGCCTTCTTCACAGTGCAGCTCTCACATGCATACATGACCACTGGAAAAACCATTGCTTTGACTAGACGGACCTTTGTTGGCAAAGTAATGTCTCTGCTTTTTAATATACTGTCTAGGTTTGTCATAGCTTTTCTTCCAAGGAGTAACCATCGTTTAATTTCATGGCTGCAATCACTATCTGCAGTGATTCTGGAGCCCAGGAAAAGAAAGTCTGTCACTGTTTCCATTGTTTCCCCATCTATTTGCCATGAAGTGATGGGACCAGATGCCATGATCTTTGTTTTTTGAATGTTGAGTTGTAAACCAGCTTTTTCACGCTCCTCTTTTGCTTTCATCAGGGACTCTTTAGTTTATCTTTGCTTTCTGCCGTAAGGGGTGGTGTCATCTGCATATCTAAGGTTATTGATCTTCTCCTGGTAATCTTGATTCCAGCTTGTGCTTCATCCAGCTCAACATTTTGCATGATGTACTCTGCATATAAGTTAAATAAGTAGGTTGACAACAATCAGCATTCATGTACCCCTTTTCCAACTTGGAACCAGTCCCATTGTTCCAT
Source organism: Aepyceros melampus (assembly GCA_006408695.1). Lineage (NCBI taxonomy): Eukaryota > Metazoa > Chordata > Mammalia > Artiodactyla > Bovidae > Aepyceros > Aepyceros melampus. Next base: position 246,889 of record SJXQ01002455.1, on the reverse strand, counting down.
ATACAGTTCTAATTGTTGCTTCCTGACCTGCATACAGGTTTCTTAGGAGGCAGGTAAGGTGGTCTGGTATTCCCATCTCTTTCAGAATTTTCCACAGTTTTTTGTGATCCACACAGTCACAGGCTTAAGCATAGTCAGTAAAGCAGAAGTAGATGTTTTTCTGGAACTCTCTTGCTTTTTCTGTGATCCATCGGATGCTGGCAATTTGATCTCTGGTTCCTCTGTCTTTTCTAAATCCATCTTGAACATCTGGAAGTTTGTGGTTCACGTACTGTTAAAGCCTAGCTTGGAGGATTTTGAGAATTACTTTGCTATCATGTGAGATGAGTGCAATTTTGTGGTAGTTTGAATATTCTTTGGCATTGCCCTTCTCTGGGATTGGAATGAAAACTGAGTCTTGTTGCCACTGCTAAGTTTTCCAAGTTTTGAGTGCTGGCATATTGAGTGCAGCACTTTCACAATATCGTCTTTTAGGATTTTGAAGTAGCTCAGCTGGAGAAAGCAAAGGCAACCCACTCCAGTACTCTTACCTGGAAAATCCCATGGATGGAGGAGCCTAGTGGGTTGCTAAGAGTTGGACACGGCTGAGCATCTTCACACGGCTGAGCGTCTTCACTTTCACTTTTCACTTTCATGCATTGGAGAAGGAAATGGCAACCCACTCCAGTGTTCTTGCCTGGAGGATCCACCACGGGGGAGCCTGGTGGGTTGCCGTCTGTGGGGTTGCATAGAGTTGGACACGACTGAAGCGACTTAGCAGTAGCAGCAGCAGCTGGAATTCCATCACCTCCACTAGCTTTGTTTGTAGTGATCAAGACAGTGGCCAAATATAAATCCAGATGAGATGCATGAAGTGATTTGAGAGCAAGGAGAAAAAGAGAGGATCAAAGCTTTAACAGAAATGAAAATAATGTTGATAATAGGTATAGAGCATTAATTTTATGAATTTTTTAAACGTTTTATTTTGTTTTGGGATGTAGCTGATTAACAATGTTGTGATAGTTTCAGGTGAACAGCAAAGGGACTCAGACGTACATATACATGAATCCATTCTCCCCCAAAGTCCTCTCCCATCCAGGCTGCCACATACCATTGAGCAGAGTTCCATGTTCCTTATAGGAATAGGTGCTCGTTGCTTATCCAGTTTAAATATAGCAGTGTGTACATATTGATCCCAAACTCCCCAACTATCCCTCCCCTTCCCCAGCAACCATAAGTTCGTAGAACATTAATTTTAGATGTTATCATGCCCAATGTTGTTAAGTTATGACTGAAATATATTCTTTTTTCTGTTCTTCTATTCAGTAGTTCATGGCAAATCTTATAATTAAAGCATGGAATATGGAAAACAAAACACTTCAGCTGGTACTTTAGTCTCATGTGAAATTCTACAGGTAAGCCCATCTTATTTTAATTGAGAAATTATCCATATTGGTTAAAATTGCATTTAATAGTGTCCTTTATAAGATTTTAAGGATCATTTATGCAGCTGCAAGTTTTGTTGTATATTCTAATTTATTTCTTTCCCTAAAAGATTCGAGGAGTTGAAAGAGTTAAGCTCAATTAAACCATTTAAGATGATATAAAGATATATGTGTGTGTAAAACACCATGGTACCTCGGAAAACATAGCTATATATACTAAATTTAGTGGTCATATTCAACTCAAGATCGGATTCAACTCTCTTTATCCCTAAAAAAACACTCCATTGACTGTTTCTCTCTTTTTCTTCCCTTTCACATGATTTGCCTTGTCTCTGTGCCCAGTCTCCAGCTCTGTTCTGTTCACTCTTGGATAATACAGGTAGAACCCCGTTTTAGGAAATGCCTTTATCCCTTCTGCCACCATATAATGTCCAGGTCAAGTACGCTTTTTTGTTGCATCTCTAACAGCTACATTGCTCATCCCTGCTCACTGTGTAGTAGGTACTCACACTACAGCTTCATGAATGAGATTCACAATGGGAGAGTCAAACAGGGTGCTTTTAAATGGCTTGGCAAACAGATTCAAGAGTTGCAATCTGTTTAAAGGCAGGCTCTTTGGCAAATATCTTTTTTGAGACTATGAGCATTGATTTTGTTTTAGTAAAATACTGCAGATAATAAATATTGATTTGCTTTTGCAACCAGAGCTTTTGATACATTGTGAATTAGAAGAGAAGGGAAGGCATGGTAAAGCTAGATATGACTTGTAGGGAGTCTTCCTCCATCTTCTCCAGGTGGGCTTTGCTCATAATGTTCAGTCTGAAACTTGGAGTTGTGAACCTTCCTCTACACTCTGCATTGTGTCTGAAACTTGAGGGCCAGGCAGCCCAGTCTCTATTATAGGTTCAGTGTATTGAATGAATGAATGAAATACATTCAAATAGCTAAGGAAAAGGGAAGCAGTAACTTGGTTCGACAGACAAGAGTGACAAGAGATCTGTTAATACTCCTCATCTAGGGCCACTATGGGAAGAAGTATTGACTAGAGCAGCTTTCACTGTCTATTCCTCCAATGAGTGAAGCTCTAACAGAACAGAGACAGGCAGCCAAGCTGTTAAGTCAGCCTTGGTGCTACTCTGCCTGACTTGCTACTCAGTCCTTGCTACACTTCCAGTTTTCCTAGCTTTTCTGGACCTGGTTATCCTGTTACTTCTTCCCACAGGCTACTCGTCATGTGACTCCCTCAGACTGCCCACAACTCAGGGCAGAGTTGTGTCAACTTTTTTGTACACTTTGCTCCCTGCACGAGAATCTAGAAAGGCTATGAGGTTGGACTCTTCTACAGGTGCTGTGCTCTAGAGAAGGAACATAGCATTTAGAGTTGAACCTAAACTTGGGTTCCAGGTCCACCTGTTCTTGGGCTGCACTGGTCTCTGAAAAAATGACATGGTGACACCCATTTTACCATGTTGTGAAATGTGCTTTGTAAATTGTGTAGCCATGATAAATACTTAAGCCCAAAAGTCCACTTAACCTTAAAACAAACAAATCCTGCTGACAACACTGTAAATCAACTATACTTCAGTTAAAAAACTAATAAAAAAAAATGTTTTAAACCCTGCTTAAAATTCTAACATGTATTGCAAATTACGAAAAGTACATTCTGTGTGTGTGTGTGTTGGATACAGTTGCATATAGGGCAGAAGCAAAGAGAAAATTGCAAATGAAAAGCAAAGAGAAATTGCAAATGAAAAGCAAAGAGAAGATTGCATATTGGCAGGTCCTGCTTTTGACTGCTCTTCATCTTTCTCAGCCTAAAGATCCTATACTCCACAACTGCAGAAATCTGTAAAATACAGATGTCCTCTATCTGCAGTTCTAGGGCTCCCTCAGATACCAAAATCCATTACAAGTCCTTAAGATGCCATAATATTTGCATATAATCCATGTACATCCTCCATATACTTTAAATCATCTCTGCTGCTGCTGCTGCTAAGTCGCTTCGGTCGTGTCCGACTCTGTGCAACCCCATAGACGGCAGCCCCCCAGGCTCCTCTGTCCCTGGGATTCTCCAGGCAAGAACACTGGAGTGGGTTGCCATTTCCTTCTCCAGTGCATGAAAGTGAAAAGTGAAAATGAAGTCGCTCAGTCGTGTCCGACTCCCAGCGACCCCATGGACTGCAGCCCACCAGGCTCCTCTGTCCATGGGATTTTCCAGGCAAGAGTACTGGAGTAGGGTGCCACTGCCTTCTCTTAAATCATCTCTAGGTTACTTCTAATACCTAATATAAATGTTATGTAAAATATAAAATTTAGTTTTGTTATTTGTAAATACAAGGTAAATGATATGTAAATAGTTGCCAGTGCACATGGCAAATTCAAGTTTTGCTTTTGGGAACTTTTTGAAATTTTTTTTTTTAACATTTTTAATCAAAAGTTAGTGGAGCCCATGGTTGTAGAGCTCTGTATTCCCTTCTGTTGTTCTTCTTACACCAAAATACCTTGTTTATAAACATACATGCCTTTTTAAAACATGTTTTTAAAAGCCCAGCTGTCCTCTACCTTAATAGGCAGGAGACTGGAGGCTTCTACTGTAGTAAAGCTGGAATGAAGGTCATTCCTCCCACACATCTGAGTATCTGAAGGTGGTACTGCTGCCACCAGCAGGGAGTGCAAGGGCAGAATGAGGAAATGATAACTCACTCCAGTGTTCTTGCCTGGAGAATCCCAGGGACGGGGGAGCCTGGTGGGCTGCCGTCTATGGGGTCGCACAGAGTCGGACATGACTAAAGTGACTTAGCAGCAATGAAGCTTTAGGTATTTATACTCACTGTCTACCTGCACAACCACAGAGTTATGCTTAATACGAATGGTTTTCTTAAACTCATTGTACTTCAAATCCATTCTTAAAAATGGAACAACTTTAAACTGTTATGCAAAATGAAACCTTTTCTATATCCTACATTTTATTTTATTTTTAACATTTATTTATTTATTTGGCTGTCCTTGGTCTTAGTTAACGGCATGCAGGATCTAGTTCCCTGACCAGGGATCAAACCTGGGTCCCCTGCATTGAGAGTGGAGAATCTTAGCCACTGGACCACCAGAGAAGTCCTCTATATACTACATTTTAAACATGATAGCAAAGTTATGGAATCTTGAAGTTGGAAGGGACCTTAGAAGTTATCTAAAATAACTTAAAACTCGGTAAGGAATTAATCTTTGAAAATTTCTGCCTACTGCTTCAAGATTCCTGTTGGTGAGAAGCAGCCCCTTCTAGTACAATCATCTGTACTGAATCTCCCCACTGATTTTTATCCTTAGGCTTCCATCTGCCTCCCAGAGTTACACTGATTTATTGTTCAAAGTATCTGAAGGCATCTGTCGTGGTCCTTCTAAACTTTTGTTTTCTCCAGAACAAAATATGCCTCAGTTCCTTCAGCTATTACTTCATACAGTCCTTATTATGGGAGATGATAAACCCTTAACCTTTCTCTGCACTAAATCTAACTTGTCAGTTTTCCTTTTAAAATGGAAATATATGTGGCTACAGGATTATGATCCCTTTTGCCCAGACTTTTTCCTGTTTCTTGAACCTAAGAGTGTATTAGTGGTTTTAGTGTGTGTGTGTGTTTTGGCAGGACACATTACGGTATTAACTTGTAGAATTTCTGTAAGCATTGTCATTCATTTACAAGCACTTGGGGAATGCTTTCTGTCCTAGACATTGGGGGCAGCAGCTATAAAAATGAACGTTGTCTCTGTTCTACTGGGAACTAGACAGGGTCTGAGAGGTATCTGGCCCACTCTCTTCAAGATTCTAATGAGAGAAGCAACACCCAAAATTCAGTAACTTGTCCCCTTCTTCAGCCCTTGGAACTAGAATCCTTGTGTCCTCACTATCCAGTTACTCCTTTACATCATCACCTTTCTTCATATTGAGTTCATACTCAACTAAAGCATTTAAGTCTTCTTAACTTCGACTGCTGTTAAAATAATCTCCCATCCTCTCTTGTATAGTTGGTTTTTTGAACTCTGACACAGATCAGTAAATTTGTTTTCACCAGATTTCATCTTGCTTTGGCTCTATTCTAACCTGTTGAAAGCTTTTTAGATTGTAATTTTATCTTCTAATGAATATGCTGTTTTTTCCCTGCTTTCTCCTGTCTTCAAAATTGAACATTATCTTTCAGCTTTTATTGTCTTTGTTTTTGCATTCACAGTTCTCTGATGAACATACATTTGTAATTGGAAACATTTTATATGTTTTTTAAATAATTAAATTAATTTTCACTTTGCAGAAAATAAGCAATGTTTTTGTACCCCAGGGAAGAATATCAGATTATTTTGGCTTAAATAATTATACCATTGCCATAATGCTCTTTTTCATTTCCCTGGAGCCCTTGTATTTGACCTGATCCCTGCCTCCAGTTTATTTTCTTATACCCAGCATGTTTCTGATGCAAAATGAAAGGTCCATACCTGCATGAATTGTTAGTTATTCTTTTTGACTGTTACTAATAACTCATGTCAGGTTTTGAGAATGGGCATCTTGAGTCTGCGGTATAAAGATGGTAAGGCTGTGATGCCACTTTACTGTTTCTCTCAAGGTTCAGTGGTTAGAAGTTTCACCCCGCTCAGGGTAGCTCTGGACATGAGGGTTGCAGCAGATGCCCTAGGATAGGAAGGGCAGTGGCCAGGAATGTGAGGTTTGGAGTTCTGTTTGATTTTGGTTCTACCTGTGTTTGTACCTGTGTTTACCTTTGTTTATAGCTTCTAGATTATTGCTTCTGTGACTTTGGGCAAGATATCAACTCTCCCTAAGCCTTAGCTTACTCACCTGTTAAATGTGGACAGTAAAGGTCCTAAAAGCTCCTTAAATCGTGGACTCTCTTGAAGATGACATGACTTAGTGACTGGTGCTCTTCCCATAGTTGGGACACCCAGGGCCAGCATATCGTGTGGACACCTGCCTACATAGGTTGCACACGGTATCTGAATAACCAGATAACTGATTGAACTGCCAAACTCTTTTTATGTTTCTGTTGGAGTATGGTGTGCAAAAAGAAAAGTGTGCAAGTTAGAAGATAAATTATTAGAGTGACCACACTTGTAGCCACCATTTAGATACAGAAATAGCACATGGCCAGCACCCCTAAAGGTCCTCTTCAGACTCTCCCAATTGCATTTCCTCCCTCTCCCAAGGGGTTGCCACTGTCCTGAATTCTAACACCATAGATTACTTCCTGGAGAAGGCAATAGCACCCCACTCCAGTACTCTTGCCTGGAAAATCCCATGGACGGAGGAGCCTGGAAGGCTGCAGTCAATGGGGTTGCCGAGGGTCGGACACGGCTGAGCGACTTCACTTTCACTTTTCACTTTCACGCGTTGGAGAAGGAAATGGCAACCCACTCCAGTGTTCTTGCCTGGAGAATCCCAGGGACGGGGGAGCCTGGTGGGTTGCCATCTATGGGGTTGCACAGAGTCGGACACGACTGAAGTGACTTAGCAGCAGCAGCAGATTACTTCTGCCTGCTTTTCAACTTTGTGTAAACAGCATCATAATGTCTTTTCTTCAGGACCTGGCTTCTTTAGCTCACCATTATGGTTGAGAGATTCTCCATGGTGTCATGCGAGGTTGTAGTTTGTCTTCATTTTGCATAAAGTGCTATTCTCTAAATTTCTTTCTTTCTTCTATCATGGGTTGTTTCCAGGTTGGGGCTCTCATGAATAGTGTGCTATTAAGAACTTTCATGAACATTTTTGGGTGTCCTTAAACAGACATACACATTGTTGCCTATTCTGCCTGAGGTATAGTAGCCATGTCATTGGGCTACTCAGTTGTATCTCAGTGAAGATTTTTCAGTTTCCATTAATTGAACCAGTTTGTTCATTTTTTGGTGTTTGTTTTTATTTCAACTGTTTAAATATTTATTTGTTAAATTATTAAAATTAGTTTCACAATTCAGTGAATACAAGATGTTCTAGGACAAGATTTCCCGAAGTACAAAATTCTAGTCTTGCCAGAGGCTGTGAAATTTAAAATAGGTTCTTTGTTCAGATAAGTTTGAGAAACGTTGCACAACATATCCTCTTCTCAGAAAAAGTACATTAATGTATTAAGAACTCTGGAAAACTCTCCATATGTACACTACTGTGTGTAAAATTGATAGCTAGTGGGACACTCTGTACAGCCCAGGGAGTTCAGCTCGGTGCTCTGTGCTGACGTATGAGAGTGGGATAGTGGGTGGGAGGGAAGTTGAGGAAGTGACAGTCTCTAAGTCATGTCCAGCTCTTTGCAACCCCATGGACTATATGGTCCATGGAATTCTCCAGGCCAGAATACTGGATTGGGTAGCCTATCCCTTCTCCAGGGAATCTTCCTGACCCAGGAAATGAACCAGACTCTCCTGCATTGCAGGTGGATTGTTTACCAGCTGAGCTAAGGTTGAGGAGATAGGAGATATATATGTACTTACAACTGTTTCACTTTGTTGTACACCAGAAACCAATTGTAAAGCAACTATACCCCAATTAAAAAATAGTAATAATAATTTGAATAAAAAAATAGTTTGAATGATTTCCAGTCTTTTTGGCACAGCCTTTTGAGGTTCTGTAACACCTGAAGGTAAGACACAGATGCAGCCATCTTTGGCTGCCATAAAGTCCTATGCTTAATAACTGAGACGCCAGTTCCTTCTCTGAGGATGGTGGTTTCATTGGGTATTTAAAGCATTTGCATACTTAATAATCTAGAAGCTGACAACTGTTTTGTCTCTGGAGGTTTTCTGGGCTTTTCTATTATTTGAGATTTTTATTCAGCTGTTGTAGTGATGATAATGCTAAGTTGCTTCAGTCATGTCCGACTCTGCAACGCTATGGGCTATAGCCCACCAGCCTCAGGCTCCTCTGTCCATGGGATTCTCCAGGCATGAGTACTGGAGTGTGTTGCCATTTCCTTCTCCAAGGGATCTTCCTGACACAGGGATCGAACCTGCGTCTCTTATGTCTCCTGCTTTGGCAGATGGTTTTTTACCACTAGCACCCCCTGGGAAGCTGTCATACCTCAACCACCAAATCAACAAGTAATTACTGGTAACCTGCTGTGTACCCAGCATTGTGCTAGACTTGTGAGACAGAGAAGATGGTTTGCTTAGTGTAAATTATTTAGAGTCTAGTTGGCGAATGCCTATACAGTTAATACAATCACAAGTTTATTTTTTAGAAAATGGAAAGTATTTTAAAATTATAAATATAATTTATTTCTTGACAGTGAAAAGTGATACTATTATTTAAGAAGTCAGTAATAAAATCATAGTGTCCATGTTGGGCCCTTTTGTGTTTTTCTATGCATTAATGTTTTAGGTTTTTCTTTCTGTCCCTCCCCTTGGACATGGGGTTTAGAACAGTGTCAGTGTTCATCAAGCCTCCAGCTCAGCCTTCCTAAGTTGCCCCAGCTGTCACCGTATGAGCTGCTTCCAGAGCTCAGGTGAGGCCAGCTGGATTTTTGCGGCATTACAGTATGGGCCTTTTGTCTGCATGGCTGGATGTCATTTACCTTCAGAAACTGCTGAGTGCCCCAGTGCTGACTTAACGGTTAATTCATGTTCCCCACGTAAACCTCTAATAACCAAATTGGTATCAATGCTTGATTTATATCTGGAAGAAGACACTTTTGAGAAGTTAACTTCTCCAAGGTCACGCAACCATTAAGTGCCACAACCAAGATGGAGAGTGAGCCGTCTAATTGCAGTTTTGTTATTTTTTTCCCTGTTCTGATAAATTTGAAATACAAAGAAAACTATGAATATAAGAGTAAACCTGCATTTCTATCACCCTGGGTTAACAACTGCTAATACTTTATAGTATTTGTGTCTAATCTACTTTTTCCCATGTTTCCCACATGCCTCCTTCATTCTTTCATAGTAATACTCACCGCTTAGTATGGAAGGTGTTCCTTTAAAAAACAGTTTTATAGCTGCTTCTAAAAATTCTCTCTTTCTTGTGTACAGTTTACAACTGTTTAAATGGTATTATATATGGTGTATATATAATGGTGTAATCATTCAACTTGTATTTTTACTCAGCATTTTAATTTTGAGAACTATTCAAATGAATACACCATGTGCAATCTAGTTCATTTCTTTTAACTGTCTTGTCGGATTCCACTGAAAGACACACAGGATTTGTTCATTGTTTAGTCTCTAAGTCATCCTTACTGGTTTTTTGCTTTTCATTATTTTCTGTTTTATCTTATTATTCCTTTTATTTTCTTAGTAGTAACATTGGAATTTTTTGAACTTCTTGTACTCAGATCATTTGTTTTCAATCTGTTTTTTAAAATAGTGAAAGTTGCTCAGTTGTGTCCGACTCTTTGTGACCCCATGGACTGTAGCCCACCAGGCTTCTCTATCCATGGGATGCCCCAGGCAAGAATTCTGGACTGGGTTGAAGTGAAGATTCTCTTCTCCAGGGATCAAACCTGGGTCTCCCACATTGGCAGATTCTTTACTATCTGAGCTACTATGTTGTCTGTTAATGCTGATGAAAGAAGACAGACTGAAAAAAGTCTGCATAACATATTATTTCATTTAATGTTTTTTCTGGTAAAGACAAAACTATAGGGATGGGAAAATCAGTTGTTGCTGGGGGTTGGGGGAAGACTTGATTACAAAGGAACACTAGTAGACTGTTGTGTTGGAGCTGTTTGGTATCTTGATTGTACTGGTGGTTACATGAGCATCAAAACTTACAGAATAGTACGATAAAAATGATGAACTTTATGTAAACTATATGCCAGTGAAAATATATAGATACAAAAAATATATAAAGTAATAATACTTTTTTTGAAAAAAGTACATTATTTTTAAGTTAATTTTCTTTAAAGATTGTTTTAGTTATACCCAGTGCATTCTTATATGCAGCACTTTTTTAAATGGGGAGGGAAAAATTTTATTTTCCTTGTTTTGAATTGTAATGTATTCAAGTACCCTAAGAATCAAAATAATATTTAAAATATGTATAAGTAATGGTGGCTCAGAGGTTAAAGCATCTGCCTCCAATGTGGGAGACCCAGGTTCGATCCCTGGGTCGGGAAGATGCCCTGGAGACGGAAATGGCAATCCACTCCAGTATTCTTGCCTGGAGAATCCCATGGACGGAGAAGCCTAGTATGTTACAGTCCACGGGGTCGCAAAGAGTCGGACACGACTGAGCGACTTCACCTTCACCTTCAATGATGTAATATAACAATACAATATTACAATTACTAATTATAATATTAGTGGTGGTGGTTTAGTCGCTAAGTCATGTCTGACTCTTGCAACCCCATGGAGTGTAGCCCCCTAGGCTCCTCTGTCCATGAGATTCTCCAGGCAAGAATACTGAAGTGGGTTGCCGCTTCCTTCTCCAGGAGATCTTCCAGACCCAGGAATTGAATCCAGGTCTCCTGCATTGCAGGCAGATTCTTTCCCAACTGAGCTATAAGGGAAGCCCCATAATATTAGTAATTAATTGTTACTAATATTACATTGTTACTTAGTAATATTGCATTGTTAATGTAAAAGTAATATGACAAAGTAATACAAAGTTGGATTGAGTAATCTAACAAAGTGATAGCAAGTAGTGTAACAAAGTAATACAAAAAGGAGTGCTCTCACCTTTCTTCTTACCCTATTCCTCTCTGTTCACTATATGTGTGTCTTGACTGTTTTTCTTATGTACATACAAATGTTTGCTTTCTTTCTTCTTCCTAACTCAAAAGTTAACTCATTATAAACATTGCTCTGTACTTCTTTACTTATGTATATTCCATGTCAGTACTTAGAGAATATGGGCTTCCCAGGTGGTTCAGTGGTAAAGAATCCACCTGCAAGTGGAGGAGCCACAGAAGACTCAGGTTCGATTCTTGGGTTGGGAAGATGCCCTGAAGGAGGAAATGGCAGCCCACTCCAGTGTTCTTGCCTGGAGAATCCCATGGACAGAGGAGCCCGGTGGGTTACAGTCCAAAGAGTCGCAGAATCAGACACAACTGAGCACAAGCATGCACAGGCAGGATATTGAATATAGTTCTCTGTTATGTAGTAAGCCCTTGTTGTTTATCTGCTTTACATATAGTTGTTTGTATCTGCCAATCTCAAGCTCCTCATTTATCTCATATCCCTCTTCCTCTTTGGTAACCATGTTTGTTTTCTATGTCTGTGAGTCTGTTTCTGTTTTGTAAATGAGTTCATTTATATCCTCTTTGAGATTCCACATATAAATAATGCCATATGATATTTGTCTTTCTCTGACTTCACTTAGAGTGATAATCTCTAGGTCCATTGAGGTTGCTGTAGTTGGCGTTATTTTATTCTTTTTTACGGCTGATAATTTTCCATGTTATTTTTTATTCATTCATCTTTTGGTGGACATTTAGTTTGCTTCTATGTCTTGGCTTTTGTAAATAGTGCTGTTATAAACACTGGGCTTCAGGTATCTTTTCAAATCAGAGTTTTTTCTGGGTCTATGCCAAGGAGTAAAGTTGCTGGATCATATTGTAACTCTATTTTTAGTTTTGTAAGGAACCTCCATGCTGCTTTCTATAGTGGCTGTACCAATTTGCATTCCCACCAACAGTGTTGATTCCCTTTTCTCTACACCTCTTCTGCATTTGTTATGTATAGACTTTTTAATGACCTGTTAAAGTGATCCTAATTGTAGTTTTGATTTGCAGTTCTCTAATAATTAGCACAATTGAACATCTTTTCATGTGCCTATTGGCCATCTATGTGTTTTTATTAGAGAAATGTCTATTTAGGTCTGCCCACTTTTGGATCCGGTTTCCTTTTTTTGTTATTGAGTTGTGTGAGCAGTTTGTGTATTTTGGAAATTAAGCACTTGTCAGTTGCATCATTTGCAAATATCTTTCCCAGACTTGAGTTTGTCTTTCCATTTTGTTTACAGTTTCCTTTCTTTGCAAAAACTTGTAAGTTTAATTAGATCCTATTCATTTATTTTTGTTTTTATTTCTTTTGCCTTAGGAGACAGACCTAAGAAAATATTGCTACAGTTTATGTTAGAGACTGTGTTGCCAGTGTTCTCTTCTAGGAGCTTTATTACGTTGTGTCTTGGGCTTCCCTTGTGGCTCAGCTGGTAAAGAATCCACCTGCAATGGGGGAGACCTGGGTTCAATCCCTGGGTTGGGAAGATCCCCTGGAGAAGGGAAAGGCTACCCACTCCAGTATTCTGGCCTGGAGAATTCCATAGATTACAGTCCATGGGGTTGCAAAGAGTTGGACATGACTAAGCAACTTTCACTTCACTTATATTTAAGTCTTTAAGCCGTTTTGAGTTTTATTTTGGTGTATAATGTGAGGGAGTGTTCTAATCTCTTTGGTTTACATGCAGCTTTCCAGCTATCTCAACACAATTTGCTGAAAAGACTGTCTTTCCTCCATAATATATTTTATTTTTGCTTCCTTTGTCAAAGATTCAACGACCATAGGTATATAGGTTTATTTCTGGCTCTTCTCTTCCATTGGTTTATATATCTGTTTTTTGTGCCAATACCATGTTGTTTTGATTATTGTCACTTTGTAATATTGCCTGAAGCCTGGAAGAGTTAAGTCTCCAGTTTTGATCTTTTTCCTCAGGATTGCTTTGATAATTCTCGGTCTTCCATGAGTCCATATAAATTTTAGGATTATTTATTCTAGTTCTGTGAAAAATGTCCGTGTAATTTAAGAGAGATAACATTAGTTCTGTAGATTGCTTTGGGTAAGTATGGGCATTTTAACAATATTAATTCTTCCCATCCAAAAGCATGGGCTTTTTCTTATTTCTTTGAATGAGCCTCAGTTTCTTTTATCAAAGTTTTATAGTTCTCCACATGTAAGTCTTTAACCTCCTTGGTCAAAGTTTTTTTGTTTGTTTTTGATGCGATTTTAGAAGTTACACTGTCAGTGTAAAGAAATGCAGGTCTCCCGCATGCAGGCAGATCCTTTACCAGCTGAGCCACCAGGGAAGCCCAGTGTAAAGTGCAGCAGATTTCTGCATGGTAATTTCGTATCCTGTTACTTTACTGAGTTTGTTTATCGAGTGGTTTTTGTGTGGAGTCTTTAGGGTTTTCTATATATAGAATCATGTCATCTGCCTATAATGGCAGTTTTACTTCTTCCCTTCTCATCTGGGGGCTTCCCTAGTGGCTCAGATGGTAAAGCATCTGTCTGCAATGCAGGAGATCCGGGTTCAATCCCTGGGTTGGGAAGATGCCCTGGGGAAGGAAATGGCAGCCCACTCCAGTACTCTTGCCTGGTAAATCCCATGGACCGCGGAGCCTGGTAGGTTACCGTCCATGGAGTTGCAAAGAGTCGGACATGACTGAGCGACTTCACTTTCACTTTTCTAATCTGGGTACATTTTGTATCCTTTTCTCGTCTGACTGCTGTGGGTAGAACTTCCAATACTATATTGAATAGAAGTGGTGAGAGTGGCCATCCTTGTCTTATTACAGATGTTAGTGAGGGATGGCTTTTAGCTTTTCACTGTTGAGTATTATGTTGACTGTGGACTTGTAATAAACAGTTTCTATTATATTGAAACATGTTCCCTTAACAACCCACTTTGATAAGAGTTTTTGTCATGAATGGATGTTGAATTTTATCAGATGCTTTTTCTGCATCTGTTGAAATGATTATGTGGTTTTCTCTTTTCTTTTGTTGATGTGGTGTATCACATTGATTTGTGTACATTGACCATCCTTGTGACCTGGGGATAAATCCAATATGATTATATCGTATGATCTTTTTCTTGGATTTGATTTGCTAATTTTTGTTGAGAATTTTTGCATCTGTATTCATCTAAGATATCAGCCTGTAATTTTCTTTTTTGGTATCATCTGGTTTTGGTATCAGCATGATATGATGACTTAAGTTCTTCTTTATATGTTTGGTAGAATTCCCCAGTGAAGCCACCTCCATGTTCTGAATTCTTAAATAAAATGTTATATAGCCTGTGCCAGTACTTTCTTTTTATAGCTGAATAGTATTCCATTATATGGATTCTCAGTTAACATTATCACACCTAACAAAATCAGTAATCCTTTTTGCATCACCTAATATCTTGATTGTCTTCAATTTCTCCAAGATCCAGTCTGGGATCACACATTGCGATTGTGTACATTCCCTTAATCTTCTTTACTCCAGAGTCATCCTTTGTTTTATGGGATTGACTTGCTGCAGACACCATGCTAGTTATCACAGAATACCCTACCTCCTGGGTTTGTTTGAGTGTTTCCTTGTGGAGTTCTTAGCTTTTTCTTCTGTCCTCTGTATTTCATATAAATGTGATTAGATTCCTGTTAAACATTTTGGCTAGGATGTACACTTCACTGTATCTCATTGGGAAACATACGATATGTGTTTCATTATTTATAATGCTGAGATTAATGACTGAATGAGAGTTTGATTCCTCCATTGTGAATTTTATCTTTTTTCAGTCCTTACAAGTAAGAAGTAATCTTTGTTGTATTACTTTGGTACCATACAATGTCTAATTCTCTGTAAATCTTTTGTTTGATGATTAAAACACTGATTGATAATCATTGCCTTGATTAGTAATTTCATGAAATATTGCAACATAATAATTTTCTTATTCTGTCATTCTACCTACATTCATAATTGTCATTTTTCTATAAAGAAGAGCTTTTCCTTTTTACTTGAAGCTATCTGCCTCTCCTGAACCATTCTTTGAAACCAAAACAACAATAATCAAAATTACTTGTCTTCCTGCCAATAGCTTTTAAGGAAAGGGTTAATGTTATAGCTGCCTCCTTGAAATTGAAATCACTGGCATTCAGTTGCAGGTATTTGTAATTACCACAATAGTGTTCTGTTTAAGTTTATAGATTAAACAAAAGTTGGGTTTGTGAGAGTTTTGAGCTTCCAGACAGCTTTCTTTTTTGGTTTGTGTTTTTCAAGTTATGTTTTTGTAATAAAAAATATATAATATATATTGTATATATATTTTATTATATATTGTATATATTATATATATTTCAATATATATCGGAGAAGGCAATGGCACCCCACTCCAGCACTCTTGCTTGGAAAATCCCATGGACAGAGGAGCCTGGTGGGCTGCAGTCCATGGGGTCGCTAAGAGTTGGACGCGACTGAGCAAATTCACTTCCACTTTGCACTTTCATGCATTGGAGAAGGCAGTGGCAACCCACTCTAGTATTCTTGCCTGGAGAATCCCAGGGACAGGGGAGCCTGGTGGGCTGCCGTCTTATGGGATCACACAGAATCGGACACGACTGAAGTGACTTAGCAGCTTATCAGCAATATATATATATATATATTATATATATATTTCAACATATGTATATATATATATTATATATATATTTCAATATATGTGTGTATATATATATATGAAAATAATACTGTGATCAGACTGGGGCCTGTGTTAAATTGAATTTCAAATTTTAGGGACAACTTATGTAACCTAATATGATCAGCTTTTTAATTAATGTTTTCATGTGGTCTTGAAAAGAATATTCCTATTCTTTTTAATTGAATGACAAGTCCTAAATCAAGACTATTAGTAATATTAATAATGTTATTTGAAATACTCATATCCCTGTTTTTTGTCTGCTTGATCTATTAGCCGTTTAGAGAGATTTGTTAAAAATCTATTAGAATTATAGATTTTTCCCTTTGTTCTCACACTTTTCAGGATTTACGTTATATATTTTGAGCCTATGTTTCTATCTTTATGTAGCTTCATGATTGTTAATTATCTTTTTGGATGGTTCCTTTTATTAGCAACAAAATCTCCTTGTCTCTTTTTTAAATTACTTAATTAATTTTTAAAATTTGTTTTTGGCTGTGCTTTGTTGCTCTGTGGGGTTTCCTCTAGTTGTGGTGAGTGGGCTACTCTCCAGTTGCAGTGTGCAGGCTTCTCATTGTGGGGGCTTCTCTTGTAAAGCACAAGCTGTAGGCTTGAGGGCTTCAGTGGTTGCAGTACGTGGGCTCAGTAGCTGTGGCTCCTGTGGTTTGGGAGCACAGGCTCAGTAGTGGCCCACAGGTTTAGTTACTCTGTGGCTTGTGGGGTCTTCCTGGACCAGGGGTGGATCTCATGTCCCCTGCATTGGCAGGCAGATTCTTTACCACTGAGCCACCAGGGAAGCCTGCCTTGTCCCTTTTAAATGCTGCTCATTTAAAATACATGATGTTAATAAATAACCACAGCAGATTTCTGATGGGCATTTTCCTGATGTTTAGAAAATTTCCTAATTTTTAAACTTTTGTGTTGTTTTGTTTTAGGCATGTGTCTTATAAGCAGTACACAGCAGAATTTTAAGCCAATCTGAGAGTCTCTGTTTTTCAGTAAGTGAGTTTACATTTATATTTACTCTGATGGTACATTGGAATTTAGTTTTCCTATTTGTTCTTATGCTTTTCTATTTGCCATGCATTTTCTCCGCTTTTTTTTCCCCTCTTCTCCTGTCCTCTGTTGAACAATTAGCTTGCTTTGTTTCTTTTGTTTCTTAATCTGTGTGGAAATGTATATGTTCCATATCTGTTCTTTCAGTGGTCACTCTGAAGGTTAATATGCATTAAGTGAAACTCTCTTTACAGCAACCGTGTCATTTTTCTATAGTCTTTTGGATTCACTTGTTAATCACACCAAAAAGTACTTTTTTGCTCTCTCTTTTACTCTGTGTATTTGTTAGTTTTCATTATCTTTCAATAATCTCTTTATTTACCTTTGTTTCTTGCATTCCTTTCCTTCCTCCTGAGTTCATTTTTCTTCATCTAAAATACATTCCCTTGATACTACTTTTAGCTAGAGTTGTGTACTTTATAAGTCCTGATCTGTTTCAGAATGTTGTTATTTCATCTTCATTTCATCTGAACTCTCTAACATTCACCTGTAAATTATGTTCAATAAAGCCAGTTGGCCCACAGTATAGGGTTATTGGGGGTAACTAATAATATTTGTTGAAATACTTTTAAACTGTTTTGTGTGTATATATAATATTATTATTAGCTAAAATATCTCCTGAAAGTGAAAGTGTTAGTTGCTCAGTTGTGTCCGATTTTTTGAGATTTCATGGACTGTAGCCCACCAGGCTCCTCTGTGCATGGAACTCTCCAGGCAAGAATACTGGAGTGGGTTGCCATTCTGTTCTCCAGGGGATCTTCCCAACTCAGGGATCAAACCCAAGTCTCCTACATTGCAGGTGAATTCTTTACCATCTGAGTTACCAGGGAAGCCCAATATATATCATATTAGAGTTATATTAGAATTACTGTGTTTTGAATAGATTTTAAAAAGCATCATTTACTGTATTGAGATCATTTTACTAAGATAAAAGAGAATAATACTGACTAGAAATACCATGAATTGTACTTGCTCACACCTTGGGAGAAGAGGAGCTAGGATAAGATGAAACTAGGGGTCCTAATTAGAGCCAGACATCCTGGAATGTGAAGTCAAGTGGGCCTTAGAAAGCATCACTATGAACAAAGCTAGTGGAGGTGATGGAATTCCAGTGGAGCTCTTTCAAATCCTGAAAGATGATGCTGTGAAAGTGCTGCACTCAATATGCCAGCAAAGTTGGAAAACTCAGCAGTGGCCACAGGACTGGAAAAGGTCAGTTTTCATTCCAAGCCCAAAGAAAGGCAATGCCAAAGAATGCTCAAACTACCCCACAACTGCAGTCATCTCACACACTGGTAAAGTAATGCTCAAAATTCTCCAAGCCAGGCTTCAGCAGTACGTGAACCGAGAATGTCCAGGTCTTTAAGCTGGTTTTAGAAAAGGCAGAGGAACCGAGATCAAATTGCCAACATCCGCTGGATCATGGAAAAAGCAAGAGAGTTCCAGAAAAACATCTATATCTGCTTTATTGACTATGCCAAAGCCTTTGACTGTGTAGATCACAAGAAACTGTAGAAAATGCTGAAAGAGATGGGAATACCAGACCACCTGACCTGCCTTTTGAGAAACCTATATGCAGGTCAGGAAGCAACAGTTAGTACTGGACATGGAACAACAGACTGGTTCCAAATAGGAAAAGGAGTACGTCAAGGTTGTATATTGTCACGCTGCTTATTTAACTTATATGAAGAGTACATCATGAGAAACACTGATCTGGAAGAAGCACAAGCTGGAATCAAGATTGCTGGGAGAAATCTCAATAACCTCAGATATGCAGATGACACCACCCTTAAGGCAGAAAGTGAAGAGGAACTAAAAAGCCTCTTGATGAAAGTGAAAGAGGAGAGTGAGAAAGTTGGCTTAAAGCTCAACATTCAGAAAACAAAGGTCATGGCATCCGGTCCCATCACTTCATGGCAAATAGATGGGGAAACAGTGGAAACAGTGTCAGGCTTTATTTTGGGGGGGCTCCAAAATCACTGCAGATGGTGATTGCAGCCATGAAATTAAAAGACGCTTACTCCTTGGAAGGAAAGTTATGACCAACCTAGATAGCATATTGAAAAGCAAAGACATTACTTTGCCAACAAAGGTCCGTTTAGTCAAGGCTATGGTTTTCCAGTTGTCATGTATGGATGTGAGAGTTGGACTGTGAGCGCTGAAGAATTGATGCTTTTAAACTGTGGTGTTGGAGAAGACTCTCGAGAGTCTCTTGGACTGCAGGGAGATCCAAGCAGTCCATTCTGAAGGAGATCAGCCATGGGATTTCTTTGGAGGGAATGATGCTGAAGCTGAAGCTCCAGTACTTTGGCCACCTGATGCGAAGAGTTGACTCAATGGAAAAGACTCTGATACTGGGAGGGATTGGGAGCAGGAGGTGAAGGGGAGAGGATGAGATGGCTGGATGGCATCACTACTCGATGGATGTGAGCCTAAGTGAACTCCGGGAGTTGGTGATGGACAGGAAGGCCTGCCGTGCTGCGATTCATGGGGTCGCAAAGAGTTAGCACGACTGAGCGACTGAACTGAACTGCCAACTTAGTGTTACTATCATTCAGTAAAACTTTGAGACATGGAAGCATCAAGTCCAATTTTTTTTACTTTGTTTTTATCTATTTACAAAGACAGTGCACAAATAGTGTGGAAAATTCAAATGATAAGAAAAGAAGAGGAAAGAAATCTTTCCAGATATCCCACAGAATTAAAACTGTTGACATATTGAAACACATAGAACACATCTTCCTCTGCATGTGTAGCCATATGGATTTATAGAGACTTGCCTTTTCATCTTTCAAAAGGAATCATACTATATTTGCAGTTTCGCTACTGTGTTTCTCGCTTTGTAATTATCAAGGGAATATAAATGAACATCATTGTATATAGCATTGAATAAATGTATAGGGTCGAGAAGATCTGGAAGAGGGCATGGCAACCCATGCCAGTATTCTTACCTGGAGAGTCTCATGGACAGAGGAGCCTGGCAGGCTGTAGTCCATAGGGTCATAAAGAGTTGGACACAGCTGAAGCAACATAGCATGCCCATACTCTTGTATGGATGTGTCATAGTTTTATTTAATCAATTCTGTATTGTGAGGCTTTAAAATTATGTTTATTTTATAAAATATGCACAGTTGCCTGAAAATGTCTTTAAGATAAATTGCTTGCAGTGATATTAGTCAAAGAGCATACACATTCACGTTTTTTACACATATTTAATTTTTCTCTCCAGAAAGTGTCCAAGAATGCATCTTTTCTTCACACAAACTGAGTATTGTCATTTTTTCCCAAATGTGAAGTTTCCAGTTTGAGATTTTTATCAATATCTCTGCTTATTATCATTTGAGTATCTTACTGAGTGAGTTTGAATATCTTTTCTTGTTTTATTGGTCTTTTGTAATTATTTTGAAAATTTTCCTTTTGGCCATTTATTCTCTTTTGTAT
Organism: Aepyceros melampus; assembly: GCA_006408695.1. NCBI lineage: Eukaryota > Metazoa > Chordata > Mammalia > Artiodactyla > Bovidae > Aepyceros > Aepyceros melampus. Next base: position 226,594 of record SJXQ01002455.1, on the reverse strand, counting down.
ATCCATTGCTTATTAAGCTATGTGGACCTTTTTCTTATTTGGCTTATAAATTATTTATTATAAATACCCTGTTGTTTTTTTTAATCTTTCAACTTTGTGCTTTTTATTATGTTACTGTTTTGGGGGGTTTTTTTTTTGGTTTTCAACCTTGTTCAAGAATTTTTTGAAATTTTCATTTGATCAAAATTTCCTTTATGAGTTCTGGGTTGTTTCCTTACGTGAGATAACTGAAAGTTCTTCCCCACTTCAAAATTATTAGAATGTTCACTCATATTTTCTTTTAATGCTCTCACCAGTTTATTTCTCTCCCATTTAGAATCTTTAACCCATTTGGAGTGTTTTCGGTATAAGGAGTGATATATATATATACACACACACATACATATATATCAGTACCTTCCTGTTTTTCACATTCTGTTCTGCTTTTTAAACTTGACTGATGAAAATCAAGGTACATTGAGCATCCTGAATCGTGGCAAGTGAGATGTGCTGTATAGTTTTCAGTTTACTAATGTGTCTTGGGTATTTGTGAGCAGAATCGGAGGTTCAAAAGGGGAAAGAGTGGATTGGGAAGAAGTTGACAGTCTCATGTCTGGGTTACCTTATATGTGTGTGTGTGAAAAAGGATTAAAGAGAGAATGCAAGCAAAATGTCTTTTAGAAGTTTTGTGTTTCACTGCTTTTAGTGACCCTGAGTTCTTTATCAGGGCAAGTGGAACTGTGGTAGGATGACATGAGACACCAGCTAACGTGAGGACTTAGAGGGTTTGCATCTTGAATACCAAGTGCCCTTCATGATGAATCCATGAACTTTCTGAATTCTGTGAACTGGTAGGGTTTTCTTTATTTTTTCAGCATATGTTTCACTTTAGAAAGAAATTAGAATAGGGAAGGGGGTTCCCTTTCCATCTCTGACCTCTGATCCCCTGACCCATAAGTAAATGCTTGCTACACTTCTTGTATATCTTACAGAAATTGCAAGCATTATTTTGACTGCTACCTGCTATCAAATGCTCAGTGGTAAAATTGAAGGTCTTTCACTCAGAAGAGAACAATCAAGAAAGAAGGTAAGAAATATAAATCTGTTTATGGCTTTGAAACATACATTTCTTCAAGTTAAGAAGAATTCACCAAGATAATTTCTTTAGGAAAATCCCTTTCAACAATAAAAATCAATTTAATGAACATAAACAGGAAGAAACAAATGCCAAGGGTGGAATATGGCTCGTGATGACAGCCTCTGTTTGTTGTGTACCTGACACTGGCCAGATGCTTTGCACACACTGTCACTAATTCACACTGTATTGACATCTTCAGTGCAGAGATGAAGAAACTGGGGCTTCTAGAGAGAAATAACATGCCCCAGGCTTGCCCTGGTTGGTAAAGAATAGAGCTGGGTTTGCACTCTAGTCTTCACCTTTGGTGCCACCTGTGTTGTGGGTAACCTGAAGTCTGTTCCAGCCAGTCCTGAAAGACCTTCCCCCCACTTTTGGATTAGACCATTCCTTTTCTTTTTTCTGCTATTTTGTTCATAGGCCCATAAGGAATAGATGTAATAACACAGATACAATTTCACATTTGTGAACTATGGCTTGTAGAATGCATATAGGATAACTTTTATAATAATATTTGCTGTTTCAAATTCTTCCCATTATTGAAGAGTATCTGGGCCTCCATTACTGTGTGTGCATTACTCAGGATACTTCTATTTGTCTGTAATTTGTTATAATGTGTTGATTCATTAGAATGAGATGTAAAATTGCCATTTGATAACTGTTGTGATTAATGTACAGGCATCAGTGGCTGAGATTAGATGGTGCTCACCCCTTAGGGTTATGCTAGTGTCTAGTGGGCAGGTGAGGGAAAAGAGCAAGAAGATATTAATTTCTTCCATAATTCTCATTCAAGGTCAGTTCTGTTTCAGGTTTCTCTGGGAACTGGCTGGTTAAGACTATTAATGGGGAGAAGGAAGGATGGGGGTTAGGATGGGCAGACCTATATTTTATCCTTCAGTTCAGTTCAGCCGCTCAGTCGTGTCCGATCTTTGCGACCCCATGAATCACAGCACGCCAGGCCTCCCTGTCCACCATCTCCTGGAGTTCACTCAGACCCACATCCATCGAGTCAGTGATGCCATCCAGCCATCTCATCCTCTGTCATCCCCTTCTCCTCCTGCCCCCAACCCCTCCCAGCATCAGGGTCATTTCCAATGAGTCAACTCTTCGCATGAGGTGGCCAAAGTACTGGAGTTTCAGCTTTAGCATCATTCCTTCCAAAGAAATCCCACGGCTGATCTCCTTCAGAATGGACTGGTTGGATCTCCTTGCAGTCCAAGGGACTCTCAAGGGTCTTCTCCAACACCACAGTTCAAAAGCATCAATTCTTTGGCGCTCAGCCTTCTTCACAGTCCAACTCTCACATCCATACATGACCACTGGAAAAACCACAGCCTTGACTAGATGGACCTTAGTCGGCAAAGTAATGTCTCTGCTTTTGAATATACTATCTAGGTTGGTCATAACTTTTCTTCCAAGGAGTAAGCGTCTTTTAATTTCATGGCTGCAATCACCATCTGCAGTGATTTTGGAGCCCAGAAAAATAAAGCCTGACACTGTTTCCACTGTTTCCCCATCTATTTCCCATGAAGTGATGGGACTGGATGCCATGATCTTTGTTTTCTGAATGTTGAGCTTTAAACAGAAATGTCATATCAAACAAGTCATTGTTCATTGCACTTCTACTTAGGTCTGTCTCTGTCTTGTACTTGGTTGTTGTTCAGTTGTTAAGTCATGTCTGACTCTTTGCTCATATGGACTGCAGCACACCAGGCTCCTCTCTCTTCCTTCGTTATCTTCCAGACTTTGCTCAGATTCATGTCCATTGAGTCGGTGATGCTGTCTAACCATCTCATCCTCTGCTGCCCTCTTTCCTTTTGCCTTCAAATTTTTTCAGCATCAGGGTCTTTTCCAATGAGTCAGCTCTTCGCATCAGGCGGCCCAAGTATTGGAGCTTCAGCTTCAGCATTAGTCCTTCCAATGAATATTCAGGGTTGATTTCCTTTGAATTGAGTGGCCTGATCTCCTTGCAGTTCAGGGAACTCTGAAGAGTCTTCTCCAGCCCCCATAATTCAAAAGCATCAATTCTTCAGCACTCAGCCTTTTTTATGGGCCAAATCTTATATCCGTACATGACTGCTGGAAAAACCATAGCTTTGACTATACAGACCTTTGTCGGCAAAGTGGTGTCTCTACTTTTTAATATGGCGTCTAGGTTTGTTATAGTTTTCCTTCCAAGGAGCAAGCGTTTTTTAATTTCATGGCTTCAGTCACCATCCACAGTGATTTTGGACCCCACGAAAATAAAATCTGTCACTGCTTCTGCTTTTTCCCCTTCTATTTACTATGAAGTGATGGGACCAGTTGCCACGATCTTAGTTTCTTTTCATGTTGAGTTTTAAGCAACTATGTTGATGCTTGTCAAAAGAAAAACATTATTTGCCAATAAGATCATAGGATATAAGTGGAAAGGCAAGACACATAAACAAACATGAAACCAAACTAGAGAGTTTGCTGAAGCATTCCACTGTACTGTGTGACTTAAAATATAAAAAACATTAGAGATAGGAGAGATTATTGGCCATAAGTAGTCATGGCAGCTAAGATACGGCCAGATGGAAAGGAGGAGGAGTCTTGAGATCCTGTCATTCTTATATGTATTAAGAGACTGAAGAGGGGCTTCCCCGATAGCTCAGTTGATAAAGAATCCACCTGCAATGCAGGAGATCCCGGTTTGATTCCTAGGTCAGGAAGATCCTCTGGAGAAGGGATAGGCTGCCCACTCCAGTATTCTTGGGCTTCCCTTGTGGCTCAGCTGGTAAAGAATCTGGCTGCAATGCTAGAGACCTGGGTTTAATCCCTGGGTTGGGAAGATCCCCTGGAGAAGGGAAAGGCTACCCACTCCAGTATTCTGGCCTGGAGAACTCCATAGGCTGTATAGTCCATGGAGTCACAAAGAGTTGGACACTACTGAGCAACTTGCTTTTTCACTTTCAAGAGACAGAAGAACTGTGTCCAAAGACCTAAGATAACCCAAGGGTAGAACCCTTGGTAAACCAGTCTTTCTAAGTAATGACATTAATGTATGCCCTCCACGGCAAATTCTGGGTTCCCAGGAGCCCTTCCCCCAGATAATTGTAGGTGAAAGCTCATCATCAAGAAGCTTCCTCAGCCTGCCCTTTGTGTTAGTTGATCTGTCTTATTCTGAAACCCCTTGGCACTTGACATAAGCAGTTTGTACTACATTATTGTGACATGTTGTCTTGGAATCTGTTTCCCTCCCATTGCTTCTTCCTTTGGCCTCCTTAGTGCCTGGTGCAGTCTGTGGATGTAGAAGGTCTAATAACAGTGCATGAATGCCGCTGGACTGAGGCCCAGGATCTTGGTGCCAGGAAAGCCCTGTGGGGTCCAAAGCTGTAAACCAGCTTCCTCCTTGAGATCCAAAACAGAGCTGAGCTTGAGACTGTGAATGCACCATGTCTCCTAGCTCTGTTTTCTTGTCTCAGATGGAATTTCTGTGTTAAAGCAAGAGTTCTAGGAGATTCCATCCCATCCTATGCAGGATTTCTGAGCAGATTAGAATGGGAAATGCATGAAAACTCATACTACAGACAGACCTTTAAGCACTTGCTGTCCAGACTGATCACTGAGTTCAGCAAGTGAGTTAGAAAGGGGACTGGGGTGGTATTTGAGGCAAGAAAAAGCTATTTTATAGTCTTGTGCATTAAAAAACTCCAGAGATGGTTATTCTGTTTATGTTTAGAAGACTCGCCTTTCAGGGGAAGTATTTCCACTTTTATCTCATCCCATATCAAGCAGGTCACCAAGAATAATTGTAGCCCCTTTCTTACTCTAGATTTGCTAGAATCACGTCAGATCCCACAGCTGAGAAAGACCCTTGGTCTATTTGGACATGTCGCTGATAATATCTCTTCACATTAATGGTTTTGTTGCTGATAATATTTCTTTGCAGTAATGATTTTATCCTGGATATTCAGAGGGACAGAAAGAGATGAGTAATGGGGGAGTGGAGTTACAAAATAAATGTACAGAAAAATAAAACAAATTGCTTCTCTACTATTATGAAAAAGAAGTAAAGAATTATTTTAACAGTTATTTATGTCAAGCAGGAAGTATTAATTTTCCCCAAATAATTAAGAATATGTTTTTAACATTGGTCTTGATATAAAATGCTGAAATATATTTTTGGTCGTGGGTATCCATTTGCTTATAGTTAAATGAAGTTAAGTAGACTCAGGTCAGGGTATTTGATTTTGCTTTGATGCATTTGTTTTCCCAGTTCTTTTTCCTTTAAGGAGGTGATCAGGTATCATTTGGAAATGTGTTTCGGGTGATGGCATACTAAGCAGGTCTTTGATAAATCTTCCAGAACCTGAGGCTTGCATGCTTCTGAGCTGCTGTGAATGGCCCCGGCACTCCTGACCACCCTTCCGGCTAGGATGTCGCTCAGATCCCTGAAGTGGAGCCTTCTGCTGCTGTCGCTGCTGAGTTTCCTGGTGATGTGGTATCTCAGTCTGCCGCACTACAATGTGATAGAACGTGTGAACTGGATGTACTTCTATGAGTATGAGCCCATTTACAGACAAGACTTCCGCTTCACACTTCGAGAGCATTCAAATTGCTCTCATCAAAACCCATTTCTTGTCATCCTGGTGACCTCACATCCCTCAGATGTGAAAGCCAGGCAGGCCATTAGGGTTACTTGGGGTGAAAAGAAGTCTTGGTGGGGATATGAAGTTCTTACATTTTTCTTATTAGGCCAACAGGCTGAAAAGGAAGACAAAACGTTAGCATTATCCTTAGAGGATGAACACCTCCTTTATGGGGACATAATACGACAGGATTTTTTAGATACATACAATAATCTGACCTTGAAAACCATTATGGCATTTAGGTGGGTAACTGAGTTTTGCCCCAATGCCAGGTATATCATGAAGACAGACACTGATGTTTTCGTCAATACTGGCAATTTAGTGAAGTATCTTTTAAATTTAAACCACTCAGAGAAGTTTTTCACAGGTTATCCTCTAATTGATAATTATTCCTATAGAGGTTTTACCAAAAAACCCATATTTCATACCAGGAATATCCCTTCAAGGTGTTCCCGCCTTACTGCAGTGGGTTGGGTTATATAATGTCCAGAGATTTGGTGCCGAGAATCTATGAAATGATGAGTCACGTAAAACCCATCAAGTTTGAAGATGTTTATGTTGGGATCTGTTTGAATTTATTAAAAGTGGACATTCATATTCCAGAAGACACCAACCTTTTCTTTTTATATAGGATTCATTTGGATGTCTGTCAGCTCAGACGTGTGATTGCAGCCCATGGCTTTTCTTCCAAGGAAATTATCACATTTTGGCAGGTTATGCTGAGGAACACCACATGTCATTATTAATTTGACATTCTACCCAAAGCCTAGAGAAGGGAGGGATACTTTATGGAAAGTGTCATTGTTAGACTATGAAATCGCCAGTGAAAAACCCATGAGAAGGTCACTGTGTGGCTCAAAGCTGAAACTCATATAGGGCCTATAGACTAGAGACTGGAGGGTTACACTTGGCCTGTGTAACAATCAAGTCAAGCCTTTTAAATGTGATATTCAGAGGAATTAAAATCTTATAAAGGAATGGGAGGGTTTTTTAAATAAAACTAATAGGACCAAACAGTTTGAACATGTCATTCTGTAGTCTAGAGCTTCTTAAATGGGTTTCATTGAACTATAAGCTCATTTATCCATAACAACAAGACAGTGTGGAGTATTATTCATTGAGGCATCTAGTCAGTTCAGGGTTTTGTGTATATCTTACATGGATTACTAGTTTCTTTAAATATACAGTTCTGTGTAAAAGAAACTGAAGTTATTTCTGAACAAAGTTTAATCTGTTTTTGGTCATTTGGAAGCTATTTCAAGATGTTGCAGTATTAAAGAGTTAGAGTTTTATACTTTATGGATGTTTGAATGTTTTAGTTGTTTCAATACTGCATAAAAAGAATAAACTTTTTTTCCAGTTACTTTAGTGATGAATTTATGATGAATAGCTCCATTAATGTGTAGTCATTATTGTATATCAAAATCTCTTGGACTTTGATAAATATTTCATTGTGGTAATATAGAGAAGAATTAAAGCAAGAAGATCAAAATTACTGTCTTGTTTTTAAAAACATAATCCCTGGTATTTTTAGATGTCACTTCATTTGTCTCATTTTTCTGCCTGGAAATTTGGAGTAATATAGAATGCCAGGTAGCATGTTTCCTTTTAGAAAGGACTCTGAAGCCCAAAAAGAATGAATGAACGTGATGGCCAGAATATCATGGAAAGGAGTATCATATTTCAGTGCTTGAGTTGGGAAGAGAAGACTAATATTTTGAGTTGCAGTTAACTGTTCCATGTTTTTTCATTAACAATCAGTTTGAGAATAAAAAAGAATAAAGAAAAAAAGCACTGTTGCTGTTGTTACTAGTTTCACATCAAGAGGAAAGTTCTACTACACGGTCTAAAATCAAGTCTAATTTCCATGTTGTATAGAAATGCATTGTTTCACAGGAGTGGTGACGTAGGTCACCTTTGACCTACTAGTTGGTCCAAGAAGAGCACTCCTTGCCCCCATATTCTTGGGGCTGCGCAGTTTCCCATTATGCCTGATATGGGACAAGTAACTTTCTCTGGATTACATGATGGCAAAAGATCAAATCTGTTGGGAGAAAACATGAACTTGAAAGTATATAGTGAGCTCTTAGAACACTCATACATTTGTAATTTTCCTGTAAAAAAGCTTAATTTGAATTAGAAGTGTTATAACGTGTGATTCCTTATAACAAGGCTGTTTCCATTTCCCTCATCTCAGACCTGATCCAATCACAATAAAAATCATAAGTTAAATATTCTGTGGAATCAATCCATGCCCTTGCTAATTCCCACCCATCCGGGAGTCACTTTCTCTAGACACAGGTGGTGGGTTTTGTTTTCTTTTTTTGGTAGGATTAGATTTGATTGAATTTGCGTTGTTTATATTCGTGTTTGGGAAGCAAACTCGAAGTTTTAAAGAGAACTTGTGAAATAAAAAATAGTGTCCGTTCACTTTTAAGACTAAGAAAGAAGTAAAATGTGAATAATTGCCAAGTTTTAGAAAATTTTTCCCTTTTCAACTACAGATTGTTGCTTAAGAGATCTCTAAAGAACTAAATGATTATGAAAAACATTAAGAGGTCGGGTCATTTTATTTTTTGTTTTTTAACTTCATGTTTGTTTCCAAGTAGTATTAATCAGCTGTATTATTAAAATCTTGGCCTCTGATGTTTGACCACATCAGCAGCACTCTTTAACTGATAACAAAGTTCAATACCGGAGCCTTCTACCATCCACAGCCCTGCCATCCCTGTGGTCTTACATACTCTGTGTCACTCATTTACTTTGCTTGCCCCATAAGCATTGAGTCTGGGCCCCAAGCATGTTAACTTCTGCCAGATTATCCTGCAAGAACAGATCCCAGAAGTCATTAACAACCGTGTGTTCTTTTCATCCATACCGCACGCCACTGGTTACCTTGGCATGCTGCCCTGGTTACTGTGTGTGTCTTCTCACCTCAGGGTCCGGTTGAACAACAGCCCTTGTCTGGAACCTGTCATCCTTATCAAGGGAAGGGGAAAAGAGCTGGTGGAAACGCCAGCATCTATATCCACTGACCAAAGCAAATCTCTTGCCAAGGCTAGTGTCACTGGTGGCTAGGGATGGGGGGATTTAGTCTCACTGGAAATAGTACAAGTCATGTTTTGGCAGCCAGGAGTATTTTGTTCTTTTACAGGATGGGGAAGATAGTTGGGTCCAATAATCTGCTTCCCTGGTGGCTCAGATGATCAAGAATCTGCTTACAATGGAGGAGACCTGGGTTCAGTCCCTGGGTTGGGAAGATCCCTAGGAGGAAGGCATGGCAACCCACTCCAGTATTCTTGCCTGGAGAATCCCATGGACAGAGGAGCCTGGTGGGCTACATCCATGGGGTCCCAAAGAGTATGACATGACTGAGCGACTAAGCGCTGCCACACCTCGTGTGTGAAAAGGAGAAGGGGCTCCGGGATCCGGAATCTGAGGCCAGCCCCAGTGGACCAGAGGTTTTCGGCTCTCTTGGAGAGGGTGCTTTGAGCCCTTCCCTGAGAGGGCTGCCCTTTCACCCTCCTTAATCTCCTCCCAGCTCTTGCTTAAGTGATGTTGGTTAAGTGATCATGTTCCAATCAACTCGCCAGATGAAGAGCAGCCAGAGTTGAGCTATTTATAACAGTATTTCTGACTGTGAGGTTGGGGATAAAGCTCTTTTCTCTTGGGGTCTGGTAGGCAGTTCTTTCAGGATATGGAGTGGGAGAGGCATTGGAAGGGGGCCAGCTTTGAGGCTGGAAGGGTGACTGTAAGAAATGTAGCAGAACCCCAGCTTTGGTGTTCTTTATATCCACTGGGAATTAATCTTTATCTTAAGCCAACTCCTCTGGATTTTGTGTAAGCCATTAGAACCCTCTCACATTGTCTATCAGTTCCCATGTGTAGTTAATACAGGACAGATCCTTTAAGGAGTCAAAACAGGTGGCCTGTGGTGATGGAAGTTTTGGTAGGAGACAGAAGTAAGCATGGGAATATGGGCCCTGAGAAGCAAGAGGCAGTTTGAGTGGGTAGTCTCATGAGTCTTATAAAGTAAAAGGCGGGCCCAACAAGAATGGGTACCATAGCTCTGTATTTAAGGTAAATGACAGGCACAGAACTTGCACTCAGATAGTCTCCTCTCACATCTAACCTTTCTTCCACATTTGCAAGCCCTTACCCCTCCTTTAGGTTTTCAGTGAATAATTTCTAAAATGTCTTGTCAACTTAGCCCTTTTCATGCTTTCCTCTCACCTGCAGGAGGAAGGATGGAGGTCAGTGCTACTTAACATTTTACCCTTAAAGGACCCCTTACACAACATTTTTCCAGATTAAAAAATCAAGGTCCCTCACCCTGGTGGCTCAGAGGTTAAAGCATCTGCCTCCAATGCGGGAAACCCAGGTTCGATCCCTGGGTTAGGAAGATCCCCTGGAGAAGGAAATGGCAACCCACTCCAGTATTCTTGCCTGGAGAATCCCATGGACGGAGAAGCCTGGTGGGCTACAGTCCCGGGGTCACAAACAGTCGGACACGACTGAGTTACTTCACTTCACTTCACTTCATGGTGAATTACATCATTCTCTTAAAAGGTTGCAGCAGTGCCTGCACCAAAGGTTTTAAATCACACTCTTCCCCTCCTCCCTAACATATATAGAAACCACACACAAAGAAGCAGAAAACATCAAACTGGTAATAGGAATTGCCTCTCAACAACTTTGCTACCTTTAAAGTACCTTTTATCACTTCAGTCTCAACAACAAGGATGAATTATTTTTATAACATAAATGTTTTAACAATATATTAACCAATTTGTTTTTGTGTTGTGCTTAGTTGCTCAGCTGTGTCTGACTCTTTGCAACCCCATATAGCAAAGGCTATGTAGCCTGCCAGGCTCCTCTGTCCATGGGATTCTCCAGGCAAGAATACTGGAGTGGGTTGCATGCCCTCCTCCAGGGGATCTTCCCAACCCAGGGATCAAACCCAGATCTCCCACATTACAGGTGGATTCTTTACCGTCTAAGCCACCAGAGAAGCCCATTAACAAATTTAGGTAAAGGCAAAAAAGCAGGGTCAGAAAATGTCATGGGGTTGGGGTTCAAGGTCAAAGACTGGGCTCACTGCTGAGCCACCAGGCCCTTCTGCCCCGCCCCCTTTCTCCCACAGCTGAGGCTTGTGAACAAATCTGAGGCAGTAGGCTCCCAGGTGAAACCAAGCAACTCTGACTGGGACTTGAATGCACTTGTCTTTTAGTCAAAATTGCTCCTCTTGAGTCAGGACTTACTGAAGCTCAGGTTCTCTGTTCGCAGAAAGAGTTCAGTGAGAGACAAACTGATAGGGAAGAAGTGGATTTATTAAAAGAGATATATAGTCCACAGACAGTGTGCTCCATCTCAAGGCCCCAGGGTCTGGAATCGTCTTGGAAAGTGAGAGTGGCCCTGGGAGAAACATACTGCAAAGACAGAACCCAGACTGTCTCAAAAGGTAAGAGCACCCCTGGAGGCTAGTTTTGTGGGCTGTGTCGTTTCTTGTGCAACTACAGTGGGAGGATTATTTCAAGTCTTTGGGGAAGGAGCAGAGATTTTCAGGATTTGGGCCATTGCCCAGCTTTTGACCTTTTATGGTCGGCCTCAGAGATGTTATGGTGTTGGTGGTGTGTTATTTAGCTTGTGCTAATGTATTACAGTGAGTACATAATGAGCCTCCAGGTCTGTGGGGAGGTGAACCTTCCGCCATCTTGGGCCTAGTCGGTTTTAGCCAGTTTATGCTATATTTTCAAGGGCTGTGTTATTCTTTTAAAGGGTGTGCCCTGCCTGCTTCCCTCCTGGGCTCCTGTGGGCTGTTCTGGCCTCATTTAAAAAAAAAGAATGCCTCTTTCTCCTTCATCAGTGGTTCCGTCTACACTGTTTGGATCTGTAGCTTCCAGGCTGATCCCTGAGGCTAAAGGCCAAGGCAGCAAGCTGAAGCGGCAAGCCTGGGCTGATATTCTAGACTTTGGGGGTGTGTCATGACCACATCTTGGGATGTAGTGGGTCCAGGGGGTCAGTTCCTCACAGCTGAGGGGAACCTGACTAGGGACGTGGGAACAGTTTACCTGCCCGGAGTGGGTTGTGCTCACGGTAGTGGGAAGCTGTAAGAACATAAACATTCCTGTGGGGTAGAGAGGAAACGGCTGGTTCATGACTTAGGAGCTCTGGGGCTCCAGTGTGGATTGTGCTGGGGGCCAGCACCCTGGCTGCAAGAAGCCCATGGAAATGCAGTGGGCACTCCTCTCTGGTGCTGGTCTACCAGCTAGGGCAGTGGGTATGTGGAGGCAGGGGGACAGGAGGTCAGAGAGGGAGCCCTGAGGAGTCTTTACGCATCTCACTGTGAAGCCGGCTTATCTCATTTGGGAGAAGAGATGTCAGGGCCTCACCTGTTTGCCTTTCATGTTACTCCTCGTGTCATCCAAGGAGGTTTGCTTTATGAACTTGGCACAAAGTAGTTTCAGGGTTTGATGATAATACTATTTGCTCTGCCCTCTTCATAAATGAGAAGCCAGAAAATCTCTAGGTTTGGTAAATTCACAATGAAATGACCAGTGCTCTGGACCTAGGTCTTGCCGTTCTTCTGTGCCCCGAGATTGCTGTGATTGTTTTAAAATGGAATGAAATGTCTCAAGGTTTCAGGAAAAGAACTCTTGAGAAACCATAAATGATTAACTTTTGGTGTTCAAAAGGTCAAGTGATAATCAAACCTGTCTCTTGGGTCAATGACTATGAGGAGGAGGAAAGTAACAACCTCACTTTTGTTATTGAATCTCTTTTTATATGAATCTTTAAAAATTTCTGCATGTTTTGTTTCTCTTTCCTTTAGTTAACCTTAACATAAAAATGAAGTAAAAATTTAAAAAGCATTATATATGTAAAAATTAAAATTTTTATGTTTTAGCCTTAAATTCAAAAACAAATGGACAGGCAGTTATTATTTTGTCTGTTGAACAACCTCCTGGAGAATTTCTACTTCTGAGAAATGTCTTCTCCACTAACTCCATCTGCATGGTCAGTACAGTGTGACTCAAACCATGAGGATTCCCCCAGTCCTAAGATCCCAGCTTCCTGGAGACAGCCCCAATGGTCAACTTGACATTACTGGGCAATTGCAGTTCCTCTCAAAGAATTTAGAATTAAGGCTAGGCAATCTAAGTCTGAGCATTGTCTCAGATATGCTGAGATATAAATCTGGGAAATTTTGATATTTGTTGTTCAGTCACTAAGTCATGTCAACTCTTTGTGACCCCCATGGACTGCAGCATGCCAGGCTTCCCTGTCCTTCACCATCTCCCAGAGTTTGCTCAAACTCATATCCACTGAGTCGATGATGCCATTCAACTATCTCATCCTCAATCATCCCCTTCTCCTCCTGACTTCAATCTTTCTCAGCATAAGGTTCTTTTCTAAATGAGTCAGTTCTTCGCATCAGGTGGCCAAAGTATTGTAGTTTCTACTACAGCATCAGCCCTTCCAATGAATATTCAGGGTTGATTTCCTTTAGGATTGATTGGTTTGATCTCCTTGCTGTCCGTGGGACTCTCAAGGGCTTCTCCAGCACCACAGTTCTAAGGCATCAATTCTTCAACACTTAGCCTATTTATGGTCCAACTCTCACATCCATATATGACTACTGGAATAACCATATTTGGGCTGGTTTTCCATTGACTATTCAGACCTTTGTCGGCAAAGTAATGTCTTTATTTTTTAATATGCTGTCTAGGTTTGTGATAGCTTTTCTTCCAGGGAACAAGCATCTTTTAAATTTCATGGCTGCTGTCACCATCCACAGTGATTTTGGAGCCCAAGAAAATAAAGCTATTAAAAAATAGTAACAAATTTCATTTTTAGAGCAGTTTTAGTTTCACAGAAAAACTGAAAAGAAAGTATAGAGATTTCCATATACTCTCTGCCCCCACACACACACACTCTCCCCCACCAGGAACATTCTCCACCAGAACAGTCCATGTATTATACTGGCTGTCATCACAGTGACACATCCTTATCACACAAAGCCCACAGTTTACACTGAACTCTTGGTGGATTGTCAGTGAGGCTAAGACTATAATCCCTGCGGAAAGCTCCAGAGCTGAGGTCTTTGGCTCGTGGAAGGGCAGTAGTTTACAGAAACAGAATAGGCCATATTCAGATAAGCCCTTTGCCAGGGCCAGTCCCCTTTCCATGGCTCACCTAGGGCAAGGCTGGTGGACCTGCAGCTCTGAGGGTTTCACTCCCACCAGACCTCACAGGAGGCAGCAAGGCTTCTTATGGATGTCAACCCCAGGCTGGCGTCTGTACCAGGTGGCTGCTGCTAAGTCACGTCAGTCGTTTCTGACTCTGTGCGACCCGATAGACGGCAGCCTACCAGGCTCCCCTATCCCAGGGGGGCAGGAGGGCAAAAGGGTAAATTTGATGTTTGGGGGTCAACAGCTTCTGGGGTTTGGTTTCAAACTGCAAATGAAGCTCAGCACTGCCCGCTTCCCACCCCCAACCTCCGCCCCACGCCTTGCACACCAGCTTTCTTCCACCCAGCCCTTTATTTCTCAGGTACCCTAGGCCCATGTTGGCCCACTGCCTTCATCTCAGCACTTTCCCTGGAGTGTACTTTGCTTTTTCTGGGTCTCTATTTCCTCATCTATAAAGAGGGATAGTAGTAATAATTCTCATTCTCTTCAGAATCAGATGATGATTTAAAGATGCTGGGGCCATCAACCTGGGGAAGAGAAAGCCTTGTGGCAGAGAAAACAGCCAGAGTGACTCTGGAAAGCAGGGCCAAGATAGTGGGAGGTAGTAGCAGGGAGGGAAATTTTAGTGCAGGATCAGAGAAAACCAGAGAGAGAGAAGGCTGCTTCAGGAAAGAGTGAATTCCCAGCCTAAAGGAAGTAAAAGAAGCTGGAGAGTCCTTTGGTAAGGACGCTGGAAGTGGAGAATAAACAGGGTCTGGACTTGAAAAGTCTCCTCTGAGAGAAATACCAGTGTCAGCTTTGGAGTCACACAGACCTGAGTTCAAATCTTAGTGCCACCTCTTACTAGCTAGGTTACCTTCTCTCTGAGCCTCATTTGCTTTAATGTGGCAGGGAGGTAATAAGTGTGTCTGGCTTGTAGTACTTTTGCAAGAATTCATTGAAGTAGGAGATGGGAAGGACCCCAGAGGAAGTGGGTACTCAGTACCTGGGAAATTTCATTAAATCACCATTTGGTTCTAAAGAATGGTTGTAAACAGTGGAGGGCACAATGGAGAAGACATTGCTGCTGCCCCCAGGGCCAGAGTCTAGAAAGACTGCCAGCAGGAAGACAGAGATTGGAAGCAAATAGTGTGTTCTTTACAGAGGAACGAGGGAAAAATGAATGAGATATGTACACTGATTTTTTTCCCCTGAACTCTAATTCAGTTCCATAGCTCTGTAAATCTGCCATACTATCTTGATTACTCTGGCTGTATACTAAGGTTTTTATTTTTTTAATTAAAAATTTTTGGCTGTGCTGGGTCTTCGTTGCTGTTTTCTCTCGTTGCGGTGAGCAAAGATTACTCTCTAGTTGTGGTGCTTGGGTTTCTCACTGTGGTGGCTTCTCTCGTTGGGAACTGGAGCCCGGCTCCAGGGCACAGTGGCTTCAGTAGTTGCCATGCATGGGCTCAGTAGTTGCGGCTCACTGAGGCTTAGTTGCCCCTTCAGTTCAGTCACTCAGCCACGTCCAACTCTTTGCGACCCCATGGAGCAGCACGCCAGGCTTCCCTGTCCATCACCAACTCCTGGAGCTTGCTCAAACTTATGTCCATTGAGTCAGTGATGCCATCCAACCATCTCATCCTCTGTCATCCCCTTCTCCTCCTGCCTTCAATCTTTCCCAGCATCAAGGTTTTTCCAATGAGTCAGTTCTTCAAATAAGATGGCCAAAGTATTGGAATTTCAGCTTCAGCATCAGTCCTTCCAATGAATATTCAGGACTGATTTCCTTGAGGGTTGAGTGGTTTGATGTCCTTGCAGTCCAAGGGACTCTCAATAGCCTTCTTCAACAGTTCAGAAGTATCAAGTCTTCAGCGCTCAGCTTTCTTTATAGTCCAACTCTCACATCCATACATGACTACTGGAAAAGCCATAGCTTTGACTAGATGGACATTTGTTGGCAAGGTAATGTCTCAGCTTTTTAATATGCTGTCTAGGTTGCTCATCGGAGAAGGTGATGGCACCCCACTCCAGTACTCTTGCCTGGAAAATCCCATGGATGGAGGAGCCTGGTAGGCTGCAGTCCATGGCGTCGCGAAGAGTCGGACATGACTGAGCGACTTCACTTTCACTTTTCACTTTCATGCATTGAGGAAGGAAATGGCAACCCACTCCAGTGTTCTTGCTTGGAGAATCCCAGGGAGGGGAGAGCGTGGTGGGGCTGCTCTCTATGGGGTCACACAGAGTCGGACACGACTGAAGAGACTTAGCAGCAGCAGTAGCAGGGTGCGTGCTTAGTCACTTCAGTCGTGTCTGACTCTGTGACCCCATGGACCATAGCCAGCCAGGCTCCTTTGTTTACGGGATTTTCCCAGCAAGAATACTGGAGTGGGTTGCCATGCCCTCCTCCAGGGGGTCTTCCCAACCTACTCATGGAACCCAAGTCTCCTCATTGCAGGTGGATTCTTTACCATTGAGCAACCAGGGTTCTCTATGAAATGCCAAATAGTTCTCAAAAGTGTTTGTACAATTGTATATTTCTACACAGTTTTTCTTTTATGGTTTATGCTTTTTGTGCCTCACCCAAGAAGCCTTTACCTACCTGACCCTAACTCTAAAAGTGAAGGAGATCTCCTATGTTTTCTTCCAGAAGCTTTATGGTTTTAGGATTTACATTTAGGTCTATGATCCATCTCCAATTTAAATTTTTATTCAGAGTGAATGAGAAAGCATTTGAAATTCATTTTCCATGCAAATATCTAGTTTTTAAATATCAGCAGTGTTTAAAAAAACAAGACTTTCCACACTAGCGAGTGTTTAGTCCATTTTTATTTAATATAATTTTTATGATCGGTTTTAAGTGCACTTTCTACTTTGCATCTCTGTGGACCCTTTCTTGCCTTCTTTTGAGTTAAGTGAGTAATCACTAGCTTATCATTTAATTTCCTTGATTGCTGTCTTAGCTATTGCTCATTCTTACTTTTGAAATTAATTTTTTTAATTGATTGCTTTAGAGCTAGGCTTCTCAACCTTGGTACTATTGACATTTTGAATCAGATAATTCTTTGTGGGGTGTGCTTTATTTTTATTTTGCTTCATTGTGGTTTGGTGATATTGCTTGTTTCATACATCGATGTTTTTCATAAAATTTGAGAATTCATGGTCACTATTTCTTCAGTTATTTTTCTGTCCCATCCTTACTCTTGACTCTTTCTGGTATTTGAGTAACATATAACTTACACTGTTTTATAGTCTCCTACATGTCTTTGTAAAATGTGTTCCATTAATTTTCCTTTAATCTTTTTTCTTCTTTTCTTCAGATCAGGTAATTTGTATTGATCAAGTTCACTCACTCCTTCTTTGCCATCTCCAAGTTCTGTTAAGCCAGTTCAGTGAAATTTTCATTCCAGTTTTTTATTTAACTATACCAGAATTTTTATTTTTAATTTTCCACTTCTCTATTTTATCTATTTCTTATTAAGACCATAGTGGCCTTAAATTCCTTGATCATATTTATTATTGCTGCTCTAAAATCTACCAAGATCAATATCTAGGCTTCTCCAAGTTAACTGCCATTGGCAGCTGTTTTTTCTTGACTATCATTCACATTTTCCTATTTCTTTGCATGTCTAATAGTTTCTCAGGTTTATATTGTACCAGGCAAGTGAGTGTTATGTTGAAAATCTGTAAATATTCTGGATTCTACTGCAAGGAGATCCAACCAGTCCATTCTGAAGGAGATCAACCCTGGGATTTCTTTGGAAGGAATGATGCTAAAACTGAAGCTCCAGTACTTTGGCCACCTTATGCAAAGAGTTGACTCATTGGAAAAGACCCTGATGCTGGGAGGGATTGGGGGCAGGAAGAGAAGGGGACGACCAAGGATGAGATGGCTGGATGGCATCACGGACTCAATGGACGTGAGTCTGAGTGAACTCCGGGAGTTGGTGATGGACAGGGAGGCCTGGCGTACTGCGATTCATGGGGTCGCAAAGAGTCAGACATGACTGAGCGACTGAACGGAACGGAACTGTTTTCCCCTGAAGAGTTTTGCTGTTTGATTTTTGTTCTAATAAGTAGTCAGTTACTATCTAGTCATCTTGATCTTTTTTTTAAGTTTTTTTTTTTTTTGATGGGAGTAGCAGGAGGAACATGTTATAGTTTGTCTCAGCAAGTCTGTAAAAGCCTGAGGTGTTCCCAAGACCCTTCAGTTAGTTGTTACTCAGCTTCCCCATTTTCTCTTGTGGATCCTGTCAACACTTGAATTTAGGCTCATTTGGGTCTGGAGAAGGCAATGGCACCCCACTCCAGTACTCTTGCCTGGAAAATCCCATGGACAGAGGAGCCTGGTAGGCTGCAGTCCATGGGGTTGGGAAGAATCGGACATGACTGAGCAACTTCACTTTCACTTTTCACTTTCATGCATTGGAGAAGGAAATGGCAACCCACTCCAGTGTTCTTGCCTGGAGAGTCCCAGGGACGGGGGAGCCTGGTGGCTGCTGTCTGTGGGGTCGCACAGAGTCAGACATGACTGAAGTGACATAGCAGCAGTAGCAGCAGGCTAGATCTGAAATGGGCCTTCTTTGAGAGAGTTGTCCTTACTTCTAATACACAGCCTAAGTGTCTTCACTGGATGTCCCTCCACTCTGTTTTGGCCAGAACTTGATATTCCCCACAACACTCATTTACAGTGTCTCTATTCCACTCTCAGTCCTGCAGCAGCCACTTCTATTCCACTCTCAGCCACTTCCTGCTGAGCCTTGGATTCTGCCCCCTGTGCGTATCCAGTGAGCCCTCAGCTAAGGGCTCATGAGGGGCCTGCACGTAGACTTCCAAGTCTCCCTCTCTGTTAAGCTCTCTGTAGACTCCAGCCACATCCTGTATCTTCACTTCAGTCCATCTCTGCTTGTACTCCAGGTTGCTGTACCACAGTCAGAAAAGTGTCTGCTCACAGAGAGCTGAGGTGATCATGAGACAACTTGGACTGCTTCGCCCAAGGATGCTATCTTGGACTCCATGTATTGCCCAATGTCTGAACACAGTTGCTTAGCACAGTTTATCCAGTTTCACAGTTTACTGTTTACTGTGGATGGCCTAGTGCAATACAAGTTAACCTGCGAGAGCTGAAAGAGGAAGGCCCTGGAGACTCCTTGAAAGTTTTTGAGTCTTGAGTGTGAATTGTTCCTGAGGCCTCACTTAAATACTCAAAGCCCTTGAATTCCATGAAAGTGAAAGTGTTAGTTGCTCAGTCGTGTCCGACTCTGCGACTCCATGGACTGTAGCCCACCAGGCTCCTCTGTCCATGGAATTCTCCAGGCAAGAATACTGGAGTGGGTTGCCATGCCCTTCTCCAGAGGATCTTCCCAATCCAGGGAAGATCCCAGGTCTCCCGCATTGAGGGCAGATTCTTTAATGTTTGAGCTACCCAGACTCCATGAGGCACCACTAAAATTCTTAAAGTCCCCTTTCTGCTTAAACTACCAGGATCTATTGCTGTTACCTCAAAAATCTGAATAATTGTCACCACTGTATTTCTAAAAATGGAAGGAAACAGACAGAATATAACTGAAGTGAAGGTGAAGTTTTGTAATTCTTGATTCCTATTTCCTTGAATCTGTGGTGGATGTTGGAAACGTCCATAGTTCTTACTCTAATCCAGATAACAAATGCCTGTCCCAGAACCTCTAATCGCATCCTTCATTTTATGTTAGAAACTTTCTATCCAGAAAAAGGAGTGGAAGACAAGATTTTTTCAGACTGCATGTTCTAAACTGGCTATCAAATATTATTTTTAAAGAAAAGGATAAAAATAATCCAAAGCCACATTTTTTTTCCTGCTTTGTTATACACAATTACAAATTTAGTAATCTGGTGATTACTTTTATTGTTGTTCTTCTAAGTTTCAGGTGCTATTCACATCTAAGCATTTTACCTAAACATAGTATTACAGGTGTGCATGGGTGTGTGTATATATTTATTCATCTCTAAATTTCACACTGTTCCTTCCTGCATCTTGTAAAAACCTTTGCAGATGGGTATTCTCTACTGAACAGTTTCCCAGAAGTGTGTTATGTGATGTTGCTGGAGTTTACATATGTGTAGAGCTAATCTAAATTTATCACCTAATGCCAGTTATATTGTGATCCACACAGTCAAAGGCTTTGGCATAGTCAATAAAGCAGAAATAGGTGTTTTTCTGGAACTCTCTTGCTTTTTCCATGATCCAGTGGATGTTGGCAATTTGATCTCTGGTTCCTCTGCCTTTTCTAAAATCAGCTTGAACATCTGGAATTTCATGGTTCATGCCTTGCTGAAGCCTGGCTTGGAGAATTTTGAGCATTACTTTACTAGCGTGTGAGAAGAGTGCAATTGTACGGTAGTTTGAGCATTCTTTGGCATTGCCTTTCTCGGGGATTGGAATAAAAACTGACCATTTCCAGTCCTGTGGCCACTGTTGATTTTTCCAAATTTGCTGGCATATTGAGTACAGCACTTTCACAGCATCATCTTTCAGGATTTGGAATAGCTCAACTGGAATTCCATCACCTCCACTAGCTTTGTTCCTAGTGATGCTTTCTAAGGCCCACTTGACTTCACATTCCAGGATGTCTGGCTCTAGATGAGTGATCACACCATCATGATTATCGAGGTCATGAAGATCTTTTTTGTATAGCTTCTCTGTGTATTCTTACCACCTCTTCTTAATATCTTCTGCTTCTGTTAGATCCAGATCATTTCTGTCCTTTGTCGAGCCCATCTTTGCATGAAATGTTCCCTTGGTATCTCTAATTTTCTTGAAGAGATCTCTAGTCTTTCCCATTCTGTTGTTTTCCTCTATTTCTTTGAATTGATCACTGAAGAAGGCTTTCTTATCTCTTCTTGCTATTCTTTGGAACTCTGCATTCAGATGCTTATGTCTTTCCTTTTCTCCTTTGCTTTTTGCCTCTCTTCCTTTCATAGCTATTTTTAGGGCCTCCCCAGACAGCCATTTTGCTTTTTTTGTATTTCTTTTCCATGGGGATGGTCTTGAAAAAGCAAGACAGTTCCAGAAAAACATCTATTTCTGCTTTATTGACTATGCCAAAGCCTTTGACTGTGTGGATCACAATACACTGTGGAAAATTCTGAAAGCGATGGGAATACCAGACCACCTAACCTGCCTCTTGAGAAATCTGTATGCAGGTCAGGAAGCAACAGTTAGAACTGGACATGGAACAACAGACTGGTTCCAAATAGGAAAAGGAGTACGTCAAGGCTGTATATTGTCACATCCAGATGTTCAAGCTGGTTTTAGAAAAGGCAGAGGAACCAGAGATCAAATTGCCAACGTCTGCTGGATCATCAAAAAAACAAGAGAGTTCCAGAATTCAGTTAGTTGATTAATTAAAATACTTCTGTGCTAGCTGTACATAGGCTTTGTAGGAAGCATCCTGAAACTCTCAACTGCTAATGTTCATTTCCACACAAGTAAAGGCTTATCTGTTGGCACAGCATCAAATAGGAGCCCATGTTCATTATGGTTAGTATAGGCCATACTGTTTGTTTAGCATTTTGATATTTTGAAGGGTCTTAATCCATTAATCCCATTATGAAAATCTGAAGAAAATTCTTAAATATTCCTTTTACTACATATACTAAGTTTGTTTATATATATGAACTCTTTAGAAAAATTACATAACACTTTCTTTGGTATTATTATATATTTACAATATTTATTTGAAGGAAAGTATACTAGGACAGTTAGAACTGGACATGGAACAACAGAGTGGTTCCAAATAGGAAAAGGAGTACGTCAAGGTTATATATTGTCACCCTGCTTATTTAACTTATGTGCAGAGTACATCATGAGAAACGCTGGGCTGGAAGAAGCACAAGCTGGAATCAAGATTGCTGGGAGAAATATCAATAACCTCAGATATGCAGATGACACCACCCTTATGGCAGAAAGTGAAGAGGAGCTGAAAAGCCTCTTGATGAAAGTGAAAGAGGAGAGTGAAAAAGTTGGCTTAAAGCTCAACATTCAGGAAACAAAGATCATGGCATCTGGCCCCATCACTTCATGGGAAATAGATGGGGAAACAGTGGAAACAGTGTCAGACTTTATTTTGGGGGGGCTCCAAAATCACTGCAGATGATGATTGCAGCCATGAAATTAAAATACACTTACTCCTTGGAAGAAAAGTTATGACCAACCTAGATAGTATATTCAAAAGCAGAGACATTACTTTGCCAACTAAGGTCCGTCTAGTCAAGGCTATGGTTTTTCCAGTGGTCATGTATGGATGTCAGAGTGGACTGTCAAGAAAGCTGAGCACCAAAGAATTGATGCTTTTGAACTGTGTCCATTCTGAAGGAGATCAGCCCTAGGATTTCTTTGGAAGGAATGATACTGAAAGTTAAACTCCAGTACTTTGGCCACCTCATGCGAAGAGTTGACTCATTGGAAAAGACTCTGATGCTGGGAGGGATTGGGGGCAGGAGGAAAAGTGGACAACAGAGGATGAGATGGCTGGATGGCATCACCTACTCGATGGACATGAGTTTGAGTGAACTCCGTGAGATAGTGATGGACAGGGAGACCTGGCATGCTGTGATTCATGGGGTCGCAAAGAGTCGGACACAACTGAGTGACTGAACTGAACTGAACTGATACTAGGACAGAATGGAACCATAGTGTTGAGAAAGTGGAGCAGAGGACAGAATGAAAAAAAAAGAGATAACATATTCTTTAATTACAATCTATATTGAGAGTATCAAATACATAAGCAATATTTGACTATCTACCTTGTGCTTGCATGCTTGTTAAGTTATGTCCAACTCTTTGGCAACCCCATGGACCATAGTCAGCCATGCCCATCTGTCCATGAGATTTCTTAAGGAAGAATACTGGAGTGGATTGCCATTCCCAGGGGATCTTCCCAACCCAGGGATCAGATTCATATCTCCTGCGTCTCCTGCATTGGCAGGCAGATTCTTACCACTGCACCATCTGACAGCTAAGAAACAATTGTGTTTTTGCAAAACCTTACATTTTTTATTAGGACATTCCTTTGAATCTAACATATTTTTTAAGCCTTCAATAAAACATGTACTTAAATCCCTTCATTTGCTGACCTATTACTGAAAATCATTGTAGAAAAGAAAAACACTATTTAATAATTCTCCCAACAAACAAACCCTAGCCACATGTTCCCTAAAGTGTGAAACAACAAAGGCAATAGATGAGAATGAATTGGTGATGCTGTCTGGAATTTTAGGTTAATTTATTGTCGTTGCTGAAATATTAATAACTTGAGATCTGATCTTTTTAAACATCAGAATCTGCTTAAGCCTTAAAAAAAAAAAAAAGACTAAACAAAGACTTAGTCCCCACATTCCAGGGAACAAGCCCAGTTTGGCAGGAGAAGGAACTAGACAATTGCAAGACAGTTTAGAATTGTTGTTTCTGTGCATCCCTAGAGACTATCTCCTAAGTGGGGTTATTAAGGAAACTGTCTCTGCATGGATCTTGGAGTGCATGTGAGTTATTTTATAATCTGGTCAGACACTAACAGAAACTGTCGAGTGAGTGAATCAAGCTGGTGGGTCTCTTACCACAGGTTTGAAAGATCAGCTAAAAGCAGGGACTGTTTTATTGTCAGTTATAGGATAATTTTTAAAAGTTGAGAAATGAGCCTTGAATTCTTAATTAGAAAATGACTAATTTTTTACTTTTCAAAGTTAGAAATAGGGAGCAAAAACATCCTCAAAAACTAAGTTTAGTGATTAAAACTTAAGGTGCTATCCTGCCATTAAAAGTTTGAATAAGACATATGCCAATATGGTTTTTAAAATAAAAAGTTTGGTTGTTGTTTACCTCGGCTTGACTTTTTTCCTAGCTGTAATTGCTATGTGCCTTATTTCCTTTAAATGTAGGATGGGGATTATAATAGTAACTACCTTATAAATTTGGGGGGAGCTAATAAATGCCAAATGCAGAAATTATCACCTGGTAGTTTGTAAGTGCTAAATAAATAATAGCTAATGTTATTATGTTAAATATTGTTATTTTGTCAAATGCGAAGCTATAGTACTTTCAGCAGATTAGCTTTCCTACCTTGTGGACATAAAAGGCATTTATATCTTAGAACTTAACTAATTTTTATAACACTGACTCTTTGGGGAAATGTATTATTTGTCCCAAGCAACTGTTTGTAACAATGGGGACATATATCCACATTTTAGTTGGAAATAGTCTGAATCAAGCAGTATGTGATGAGTGCCCAAGGAAAGCTGAAAATATCTAATATTTTCTATCTTGGGCCTTATCCTTGGAAAGTGACTCAGATGGCAAGATCCCACATTTCTTACCTTTCTTAACTCAGTAAGGAGGACAAGAGGCAAAGTATTGTGAGATCAGTCTGGATAGGTATGTTGGTGTAGACCTTATCTTTTTTCCTTTGGCTGCCCTGGGTCTTAGTTGTAGCCTGTGGGACCTAGTCCCCAGCCAGGGACTGAACCCAGGCCCCTCACATTGGGAACATAGAGTCTTAGCCACTGGACCACTAGGGAAGTCCCTGTAGATCATATCTTTATACACAGGTCATATTCAGATTTTTTGTGTGCCCCCCAGAAAACTGAAACCCTCCAAAAATGTTAAGCAGAACATGACTAGATATGTTTATCAGATCACTCTGGCTGCCATATAGACAATGATTTGGTGGGAGACAAGGAGTTTGGGCAAATGAGAATACAAAAGACTGGTAAGTATTCAATAGTTACTGCAGTGGTCTGGTGAAATAGTTGTTTGAGCCAGTTGTGATTGTAGTAGAGATAGAGAGCAGACAAAATAATGCATGCGATTATTTCAGACAAATCAAATTCAAATCCAGGCCATTATCACCTTTGACACTGTTTCTACATTTGTAAGGCAGACAAATTATAGTCAACACACAGAGTAGCTCTGAAGATTAAAAGTAACTTTGACATAGAGAAGCAACAAGGCCACACAGCTAGACCGTTATGGTGCCAAGGTTAAACTCAAGCTGTCTGACCCTGACAGCTTCTCCCTCCATGCACTGCCATAAGAATTAAATGAAAGTGAAAGTGAAAGTCGCTCAGTCACGTCTGGCTCTTTGCGACCCCATCAACTGTCCATGGAATTCTCCAGGCCAGAATACTGGATTGGATAGCCTTTTCCTTCTCCAAAGGATCTTCCCAACCCAAGGATTGAACCCAGGTCTCTTGCATTGCAGGCAGGTTCTTTACCAGCTAAGCCACAAGGGAAGTCCAAGAATTAAATAAGACTTTTACCAAAATTCTGGAACCACCCTTGGTCCACTGAATGTTACCTTTTGTTGTGATTGTTAAACTTAAAAATGCTTTGTACACTTTAAAGCACCATGCTGCTGCTGCTGCTAAGTCACTTCAGTCATGTCCGACTCTGTGCGACCCCATATACGGCAGCCCACCAGGCTCCCCTGTCCCTGGGATTCTCCAGGCAAGAACACTGGAGTGGCTTGCCATTTCCTTCTCCAGTGCATGAAAGTGAAAAGTAAAAAGGAAGTTGCTCAGTTGTGTCTGACTCTTAGCGACCCCATGGACTACAGCCTACTAGGTCCTCCACCCATGGGATTTTCCAGGCAAGAGTACTGGAGTGGGTTGCCATTGCCTTCTCCAAAGCACCATGACAACCAAGTAATAATGTGAACCATTAAACAAGTAATATGCTTTAGTGTCAGTCACACTTACAACAGGATAGCCTTAAATTTCAGTTCGCAACTATTTGACCATAGTTTTGAAGAGAAAGGGCAAAGAGACAGTGGCCTGTATGTTAGGGGTTTTCCTCCTCAGACTATTGTGCATGTTCCCTTTTGCTGGTTTCAGCAGTGGTTTTGACAGGGGATGTGAAGAAGGATGAAACTTAAAGCCCTTACCTGAACAAATGAGATGTTAATGGCAGCAGGTCCCCCCTGGTTAGGATCCACCCTTGTGTAAAAGTCTACCATCCTCACTCATCCACTGAGAAGGAAACAGAGTCTCAGAAACTCAGTACTTTGCAATATTCTTGTTACAGGGTTAACTTAAAACAGCAGCTCTCTGCAGTTGAGAACTCAGCCCTAGTTAGGGTTGGGGCCCCCACAGGGTACTTTTATCTGGTTCAGACCATGCTTTGAGATCAAGTGTTCCTCTTTTGACTTTGCCATTAAAAATAAACAAAGCAAATGCATTTTGGAGCCCAGAACCAAAGTCAGAGCCCAAGGAGATCATTAACATCACTTGTTACACTCTCCGCACCCACCTGGAGACATCCGAATGGCTAGACTGAGAGAGACCTTCATAATGGAGGCTGGGATGGCAGATTAGAAGAACGGTTGATACCTCTTCTATCTTTTCCTTTCGTTCATACACTTTTTAAATGAAAGTTCCTTTCTTAAGCACCAAGTGTTAAATGTGTTTAATAAGGTCAAAATTTGGGGGCTGGTACGGCTAGGGAGAATTGAAGTAGGCTGTCAGTAAATCAGGTAGCTTGAATTCATTCTGCAGTACTTATGCCCTCGAACAGAGAACACACCCAAAGATATTTGGGGGACTGGTTAATTGCAAACTTTGGAAGAGGTATTAGGGACCCCACATTTACCTTTGCACTGGAGAATTAAGTCATATTTCCTTGCCTGAAGTTCACAATGCAGAAGACACTGGTGGAAACCTCTTGTGTATGAAAATTGTGCGTTGTACCATAGACATTCAGGTGGCAGTAAATCCTGGAATGTAGAATCAAAACAATGAATTTTACGTCAGCAAACAAATGGTCCTCAAAGTGAGTCAGCTACAGTGTATCATAAACAATACCATCTGCTTCAGAAATTGTAACCTCGACACCTCCGCCCTTTTCATCATGTATCTGCCTCTTGTTCCTATTGTTTAGTTGCTAAGTCACGTCCAACTCTTTTGCCACCCCATGGATTGTAGCTCACCAGTTTCTTCTGTCTGTAGGATTTCCCAGGCAAAGACATTGCAGTGGATTGCCATTTCCTTCTCCCGGGGATCTTCCCAATCCAGGGATCAAACCTGGGTCTCCTGCATTGCAGGCAGATTCTTTACCGCTGAGCCACCAGGAAAGCCTGGAATCTACCTCTACAGCTTATTGAATCATTGAGAAAATGTGCCCTGCCTCTCTTTTAAATACTTTTAATCCCCAGCAGCTTGTGATATTACTATATTATGAAAAGCAAAATGCAAATTCTAATGTGTTCCACAAAAGCACAGACTTGACTATAATAAAAGGAAAGAAAAGAGTAGCCTCCTCCTATTATTCAAATAGATACAGAAAGACTAATGAATAGAAATAATAAATCCCAACCAAATGCAACATTTCTTGTGACCCAGAAGGAAGCTTATGGATTATGACTAAGGCAGATGTTCCATTAAATATAAAACTGAATTTGCCACTCGAAGAGTAGTCGAGTTTCAGCACAGCCCTGCAAAACATCCCTAGAAATGGCCTTGCTATTCAATACAGAAAAGAAACAAAACATTATATGAAAAAAGGAAGGAACTCTTTTTTTTTAAGTCAGTATGAGACCTATATCTTCAAACTTAAAATGTGTGTGACAAATGAAGGAAGCTGAGTGTTAGATATTGCTGTGTTGATTGCCTAGCTAACCCAGGAAGACTAAGATAGAGTTAAGCTAATAATGTGGGGGCTTTTCAACATAATCTTTTGTACTCCTGGCTCCTTCAGCCGTAGCATGTCTGTAACTGCATCTCCTATTGGGCTCAATTGTGCTTGTTGAATCCCTTTCTTCTTTCAGCACAGCATGGATTCTGAATTGTTGCATTTGTGTTCTGTTGTATAATCAGAATTTAAAAAAAACAAAATGATAAGAGTATTTAGATTTTAAATAGCAGTCTCCTGAAAAATGATGCCTGCGAAAAGTGATAAGTATCTGATTATTTACTCCTTACCCCCAATTATATGATTTTATGTGTTCTATCTCTTCCATATTTCAATGTGCCAACTGTACTGAGTCATACATAGTGCAAACACTTGCTGGAGGGAGACTTATTAAGTCTTTAAAAAGCTTAGTAAGTTTTGTTTCTGCATTTAGAGTAAAGAGGATGGAATTATAGGATTTGAAAATATAAGGAACCTTAGAGGGTATCCATCCCACAGCATTTTACTGAGAAAAGAAAGGCTCAGTTAGGTCAAAGGCAGCATTCTATAGCAAAATAAGCAAGGCTTTGAGGCCAGAGAGTGTTGAGTTCAATTTGTGATTCAATAATTTTTAAGCAGGTTACTAAGAGCAGAGAAGCCTGGAAAGGGTATAAGAATGCCCAGTTCACAGACCTATTTTAAGGATGAAATTAAGTAATGACCCTAAGTATAGAGCACATGAGAAGGTACATTATAAACACTCAGTATATATTCTTTGTTCGACCTACTAGCCCTGGGTCATACTGTAGTCAGTGGCAGAATATAAGTGATAATACAGGTCTCTGGGTTTCCACTTACACAACATCTCATCTTCAATTCACTGGTGAGATGCAGCTAATGTACTCAAAGACATCCTCATCACAGAAGCCCAAACAGCCTAGGAAATTTGTCTTAAATCCACCAAGAGATAATAAGGTATGTGGGGGTAGTCGGGGGGGAGGTGGGTAGGGAGGTTATGTTACCTAAAGGTGTTTCTGGGGTCCAGTTGCTCATCATTCAAAAGTCAATAAACAGGCCAGGTTGGTGGAAAGGAAGGTTTGCTTTATTTCAGACGTCAGCAACTGGGTGAGGGGCGGCGGGGAGGGTGGTGGATATCTGTCCAAAGGCCGATTCCCTGCCCACTCTGACAAGCAGGGGTTGCACGAGCTTTTACAGACAGAACTAGGGGGGGGTGGCTACATGCAGAAACAGCATAGTCATCTCTAACAATCATCTTCAAACTGGTCATCAGTGGTCTGGCCAGCATCACCTTGATTGTTCTGGCTGCAGTTAATCTTCAGTTCCAGGGTCCATTTGTTCCCATTTCTCTGAGGCCAGTTCTTAGAATTGTGGCAGCTTATGTCGTGGTCATAGTCTGGTCATCGTGTAGTTAACTTCTCCACCTGGTGTATTAGTATCTGTAAGACAGCACACAGGATATGACTCAATATTAACTGTATCCCTTGAGAACTAAAGGCTCTTGACTGTACTTAATGACTACATTATTATTTAGTCTCATTGACTGTTTTCCTTTGTTCCCACATTTCTCACTTCTCTGATTAAACTTATACTTTGACTAAGTTTCCCACAGACGAAAGACAGGCAGAGGACATAGGCAGAGGGTGGGTAAGGACCACAGGATCCTGCTCTTTTTCAGGGGGTGCACATCTGTAGCTCACCTGAAACGGCAGAGTTGCTCTTTTTCCATTACCCCATGCCTTTCATTCTAATTCAGCTTCAGCCAGCTTCAACAGCCCTGAGTTCTCCAACTCAGAAGCAGCTGCTGATCAAAGCCAGCAATGGGTAAATACAAGGAATAAGTCCTAAGAAACAGGGGTCAAAATGTTCATGCTCACGTGGTCGTTTTGTCAGAACACTCTAGTAGGGGGAAGAGGTTAACAAATATTTAGCATCTACCGGGAATGAAGCACTGTTGTCAACCCAGCTGTGAAATAGGTGTTACCCCCATTTACAGACATGGTCTCAGAGAAGTCAAGGAAATAACCTAGAGGAAATAGGGTAGTAAGTGTCAATGCCAGGATTTACAGCTGGGATATCTGACTTTAAAACTCTGCACTTGCAGCCTCTCAGAATTGTTCACTTTAACCCACATTGGCTAAGCCTGTTCAAATGACTATTTAAGTATGAATAGTTGGCATTATAGAGATTTGATCATACCAGTGAGAATGGACACTGTATTTAAAGATGTGCTGTTTAGACTGTATTCCATAACCTACTACATAGCTACAGTACTAACCAGAAGATTCCTTAGCTAGGGAAGAGCACACTAGCAAGTTGATGAGTCAGACTATGGTAGTAAGCATTTAGTAATTATATTTTATAGGAAAGCATGTTTTTTAACAGTTTTTGAAAAACCACTGGTCAGAGAGTCTAAAATTTGTTCACTATGGAAAGATATTCCCCTTAATTCTTTATCATGTGAAACTAAATAGTTTTAAAAAGTGAGAAACTAAACTTTTTAAAAAGTGAGAAACTCAGGGCAGGAAAAAAATTAAATATTTGAAAAGGAAGAAAACGAATTAGACTGACATACAAGTGAGAAGATCCAAACAGTAGAAACAATCTAAAATTATTTAAACAGATTGCATTTATTTAAAAAATAATTTCACTATTATAGTTGATATATGATTTGATGTAGTTCAGGTAAGTGGTGATTCTTCTGCTTGGCTATGAAATATGCAGTTTCTGTGCTGATGTCATAAAAGGTACTGTTTGGCCATTGAAACAAGACCCAAAATAATCTCATATAATTAATGAGCCCAGCATTCCAGATTCATACAGTGGTCTATTATATCAGGAAGCCAAGACCATTTATCTGTCTTTCTCTGCAGCCCTCAACACTGTCTTCCACATCAGGGTTCATGGTGGTTATGCTAGCTCCTACCTTCACATCTTCATTCCAAAAGGAAGGAGAAAGGGGAAAATAGGACAGAGGTTCCTTCCCTTTAAAGATATTTCCTGGAAGTTTTACAGACTGTTTAAGTGAGACTAGGAAATGTCCTTAGCTTAAATTCTATTACTAGGATAGAAAGGAAGACAGGCAATGGGGACAACGAGCTATAGAAGCTTGACCTGCTGTCCATGATGTGGATCTTAATGGGGCAATTTGAAAATTACTCTGTCAGAGGCTATTTCAAGTTGTAAAATATTCACAAATGTTATAGGACATACTCATTTACTACTGAGCAGGACACACTCCAGATGTGCACGCTGACAGAGAAATGTGATAAGACTAGTCAGACCTAGAACAAAGAGATGACCCTGGTGTGTCCTTGCAAATGAGCTATGGCATCAGCCTCTTGCTTTGTTTCTCCGTAATCTATAAAAACCAATAAGCTGTAAAGATCGACAAAGATTTTCTAATAAGTAAGATTGTCACTTATTTTTTAAACTTATTACATGGTGCTTTTTAAGAAGAAAACAAGTACTCATCTCAAATCTTTATTTTGATTTGAATGCAATGGTAAATGCAATACTGATTTTTGCATAGCACATACTAAAGGCTTATACAGTCTTATCACACTTTATAAATGATCCATTATGAGCATAAATATTATACTTACAAATGTTCCACATGTCTTTAAACAATCCAAAGCAACTAAATGTTATATAATATATTCTCTGATTGATTTGCCTCATATATTTTAACATATATTTATGTTAAAAAACAACATTGTTATCAGCACAGGCCATTTAACTTAATCCTTTCAGTAAGGATTGTGGTATGAGTTGTGCACTATCTCCATTATATCCACAAAGAATAGGATGAAGTCACTTGTCAAGATCACACAGATTTAAGTAGAAGAGTTGGGGATCAGATCACAGATGCCTCCAAAGACCGTGATGTCCCCTATAAGAGCCCCGAATCTAAACTATCTACTAAAGGCTATCCTGGAATATTTTAATGCCATTAAAAGTATTCATATCATGTTTATAACCAGTGAAAGAAATTTAAAATGGGATGTGGCTCTAACTACAGAACTGTCACCTCCTCCTTTCCCTCTCTTGACGCCTCTTAATCACTTAGGATAAACACCACCCCTCCCCCTTACCTTTTAACATATTATGATGACAAATTAACTTAATCAGAAAGTTCTGGCAAAGTGTAAAACTTGTTGCAAGGTTTTTTTCACTTTTCTTGTACACATTATTAATCTAGGGCT
The DNA here is from genome assembly GCA_006408695.1 of Aepyceros melampus. Classification (NCBI taxonomy): domain Eukaryota; kingdom Metazoa; phylum Chordata; class Mammalia; order Artiodactyla; family Bovidae; genus Aepyceros; species Aepyceros melampus. The sequence goes on along the minus strand of SJXQ01002455.1, from coordinate 194,837 downwards.
AAAGAACATTAGTTTAGGTCCTAAACGGATATCTGAAAAAGAATTTATTGAATTTAGAAGTATATTAGTTGATGTTCCATTGAATGCAATTCCTCTTTTATTTTCAATTTTAAATCAATAAAGTCTTTGGATGTTTATGCTATCCTGTAATATATTTCTGGATGGCAGAGTTGAGGGTGGGAAAATATTTCATTTACGTGTTCCCAGAAAAGCTGCAGAAAAATCCTTAATTTCTGCTTCTAAGTTCTGTAAGAACCAATTGATTCTGAAATGACAAATGGTCAAGTTAATTATAAATTTTCTTTCTGTGTTAAGATTATATTGTTTAAAGCTAGCCTATCAGAACTACTAGCATAATATAATTGATTTGTAGCAAATACCTTTATGTATAACAAAGTCAATCATTTTTATTTATGAATTGAAATAACAAGTAGGCTTTATTGTTTACATTACAAAACCGTTGACTGTTGCTGCCCTTTACTGGTTTGCAGTGGTACCACAAATTGTAACTCATGGTTTGCTGTCAAAGGGTTAAAGGTCTCCACATGTTATGCATCATTCCAAAATCACACGTTTGTGAACAGCCAGGAAGTCATCTGAAATAACTTTTCTTTGACCCCAGGGCTCATCGAAGTGGTTCAGTACCTACTGAGATTGTCATTTCCCACTTGAAAGTAGATTTATCAGAATGTCCCATGTCTTCTTTCAATAAGTAAAGTCACTCAGTCGTGTCCGACTCTTTGTGACCCCATGGACTGCAGCCCACCAGGCTCCTCAGTCCATGAGATTCTCCAAGCAAGAATACTGGAGTGGGTTGCCATTTCCTTCTCCAGGGGATCTTCCTGACCCAGGGATCGAACCCGGGTCTCCCGCATTGGAGGCAGAGGCTTTAACCTCTGAGCCACCAGGGAAGTTACCTTACATATACAAGTGACCATCTGTGTCCTCAGTGAGTAGAGGTCAATGAGGAGAGATTTTCACTGATTTTCATATAACTCTAATAAATGACATAGAATTGAGATGAGAGTGAGGCAAACATTATAAATCATGATAAATATGTAATGGCACCACATCAAATGCACACTATAATGACACTGAACAAATTTTCCACTATCTCAAAACAACTTTTAAGAGCATTACCAGTTGCTATGTGTGTATCTGCATTCTCAGTCGTGTCCGACTCTTTGTGAACCCATGAACTATAGCCCACCAGGCTCCTCTGTCCATGGAATTTTCCAGGCAAGAATACTAGAGCAGGTAGGCCTTTCCTCCTCCAGGGGGTTTTTCCAACCCAGGAGTCTAACGCATGTCTCCTGCATTGGCAGGAGGATTCTTGGCCCCTGCATCGCCTGGGAAGCGTCTTCCTTTGTGTTTTTGATCATAATGTTGCTTTGCAGCACCTCTACAGCTACTGATTATTTATTTGCTAGTTATTCAGAAGCTGTTCATTCTTGGCCACATATACAAATGATACTGTTTCCCACCACCCTAAATTTAACAATTTTGGTACAACTGGACTAGGGACAATTAAGCCTTCCAATTTGACCTTAGTTATGATGTTGTGGCTTCCAGGCTCTGTGGTACTCAGGCTCAGCAGCTTGCCAGCACCAGACAAAGTGTTCCAGTCTCATTCTTTAGCATTTTTATAAAGATGTGCAACAAAACCAAGAATCGCTCCAAATTCCTGTGGTTTGAATTCTGTTCTGAACAAGGGACAGAGATGTAGTTTGTAGAGTTTGCAAATAAGTGGTTATGTGACATCCTAAGTGAGAAAATGAGATTCTTTTTTGCTAAAACAAATACAATTGCATGTGTATCCCACGCCTTTCCCAGAGGTGCTCAAGATAATCAGTTGAAGTCTTAAATTAAAGTGCTTTTTCCATGAAACATTTTTTCCTCACTATTCATATCTTTGTCAAAGATGTTGCAAAAAAAAAATGTTATTTAATCACATCATAGTGTCTTTTGAGGACTCTCAGGAAAAATCTATGCTGGTCTTATTACAAAGAACAGTTTACTTTTCCTATATACCTAGGTTTTTTTTAAATCTAGTAGATATTATTAATTAAACTGTAAGATTTTTTGTATTTTTTATTGTCCACTAATTTTGGGAGAAATGTGTGGTTCACGGACATTATGATGGGCATCTTAAGCCTATTTCTCGCTACACTTGGTTTCTGCTCCCTTTTCAGGGTTATATTTTATATATTCTTGTAAGTGGTCTGAAACCCTTTCTGAAATACAGTGGCAGCACAATTAAAAAAGAAGCAAAGGAGTTTTAAAAAAACTTCCCATAAAAATATAGAAATGAAATTTCCATATAAAAATCAGTGTTATTAATAAAAAATAATAATACTGGCTGACATCAAGTGTGAAAAGCACTGTTTTCCATGTCCAAAAATATATAACACTTTCCCCTAAAGACTTAAACAGTACAAATACACTAAGCCTTGAAGAGTTACCCAAACATGAATTAATGTGATTTGCTGTAAGTTTCCATAAGATTTAAAAAGCAATATCTTAAATCTCTAGCCATGCTAGCTATCTTTCAGTATGTCAAGGAGGCTAGTTGTTTGCTCTTCCCACAAATATCTTCTTCCTCCTTAACTCTCTGCTCAATATCATCTTCTCCGTGAGGTCTATACTGACCACTCTATTTTGCAATGCAACTTGCCCTTAGCGTATCACTCTTAACCCTAATATCCTGTTCTACATTTTCTTGTTTCCATATATTATCCTCTTTCAAAGAGGTGGATATTTCACTTGTTCATTATGTTCGTTGGTATATCCTTTATCCTTCAACTAGAAGGTAAAGTTCATGAATTCTGTCTTTGTTTTCTTCACTACTGAATCCCAAGCTCCTAGAACAAAGCCCATATTGTGCACTCAATAAGTTTTTTTTGAATGAAGAAAAGGTAAGTGCATTTTGAACACTTAAAGAATGTTGAAATTGTAAATGTTTTATAGGACTTCTCATTCTCATCTAATTTAAAAGAATTATTTAACTTAAAATTATGGTTGTATAAATAAATTCTGTCAGAAATTTCACCATTTCCTCACATATCTATTTTTTTTTCATGTCAACAACTACCAATTCAGTCGTTCATTCATGTCTGACTCTTTGCAACCCTGTAGACTATAGCACACCAGGCTTCCCTGTCCATCACCAACTCCCAGAGCCTGCTCAAACCCATGTCCACGAAGTCGGTGATGCCATCCAACCATCCATCCTGTCGTCCCCTCTCCTCCCACCCTCAATCTTTCCCAGCATCAGATCTTTTCCAGTGAGTCAGCTCTTCACATCAGGTGGCCAACGTATTGGAGCTTCAGCTTCAGCATCAGTCCTTCCAATGAATACTAAGGACTGATTTCCTTTAGGATTGACTGGTTTGATCTCCTTGGAGTCCAAGGTACTCTCAGAAGTCTTCTATACTACAGTTCAAAAGCATCAATTCTTTGCCATCAGCTTTCTTTATGGTCCAACTCTCACATCCATACATGACTACTAGAAAGACAATAGCTTTGACTAGATGGACCTTTGTCGGCAAAGTAATGTTTCTGCTTTTTAATATGCTAGGTTGGTCATAGCTTTTCTTCCAAGGAGCAAGTGTCTTTTAATTTCATGTCTGCAGTCACCATCTGCAGTGATTTTGGAGCCCAGGAAAATAGAGTCTGTCACTGTTTCCATTGTTTCCCCATCTATTTGCCATGAAGTGATGGGCCAGATGCCACGATCTTAGTTTTCTGAATGCTGAGTTTTAAGACAGCTTTTTCACTCTCTTTCACCTTCATCAAGAGGCTCTTTAGTTCTTCTTCACTTTCTGCCATAAGGGAGGTGTTATCTGCATATTTGAAGTTATTGAGATTTCTCCTGGCAATCTTAATTCCAGCTTGTGCTTCCTCCAGCCCGCCATTTCTCATGATGTACTCTGCATATAAGTTAAATAAGCAAGGTGACAATATACTGCCTTGACATACTCCTTTCACAATTTGGAACCAGTCCATTGTTCCATGTCTGGTTCTAACTGGTACTTCTTGATCTCCATGCAGATTTCTCAGGAGGCAGGTAAGGTGGCCTGATATTCAACAAGTACCATTTTAGTATAAGTCACTGTCATTGAGGAGGGCATGACAATGCACTCTAGTATTTTTGCCTGGAGAATCCCACCGACAGAGGAGCCTGGTGAGCTACAGTCATGGAGTCACAAAGTGCCAGACACGACTCTATATTGTCTAATTGGCTTTATGCAGTAGCCTCTCATTTTCTCTCTCTGCTTCTAATAATCTCTGAACTTGGATTTGTTATGAATATAACGTCCAGAAAAATTAATTTAAAAAATACCACATTATTCATGAATTTCCTCTGCTCAGAACTCTTCATTGTTCCACATTATTTCTTAGATAAATTTCAAATTCTTCACTTTGAAATTCAAGGAGGAATGACCTTATTTCTATTGATATACTTTCCCAAACATATGCCCATAGTTTCCTAGCATGATACCTTAGCTTGAGCGGCTTTGCATCCCCACGGTATCCTGAAAATGAGTTGACTTCTGGGCTCCCCTGCCTTTGTTCTCTCTCCTGCTGAACCTCTTCCCATCATTTATCTACTCAAACCCAATAGGTCTTCCTTCCTTCTCCCTCCTCCTTCAGGGGAACACTCCTTGATCATTGAAGACCCATTGTATTCATTTTCCAGTCAGTTGTAAAAATTTGTTTTTCAGTTTTAAACCTTACACAGGTGATATTGTTATAAAATCCTTAAGCAAAAATTGTCTTAAGCATAAAAATTATAGCTTATATGCCTATATATTCCAAAGTATTTAGCACAGTATTAGAAGTGGTATAAATGGTCCCCCGAATGCTTATTTACTGAGTAAATTTAAGAATTTATGCTGACATACTAACAATGGAAAGGTCAATACTATGGCAAGTAAATAATTAATATTTGAAAGTGTTTTTTAAACCCAATATCATATTTATTCTCCACAGCAATGCTATAAGATACTCAGCATTATTCCCATTTCTTACAGCTGAGGAAAGACAGGCTCAGAAAGATTAAGCCTATTACCTAAGGTCAAGCAATGAATTCTGAGCTTTGAGGATTTACCAGTGTATCACATTGCATTTCATAATGACTTTAACTTGAATACACAGAATATACACAAATATATATAAAATGTACACATCCTTATGTATAGTTTGATAAGCTTTTAATCTAAATTGATTTGGAAGTTTTACCTTTATGGAAATCTGATTATAATAATTCACAAGGGCATTTTGTATAGATATATTAGTGGGTGCTGATAAATAAAACCTAATAGTCACTGACTAATTCTGAAAAAACTCAGCCAGAATATAAAGTTTAAATGCTTTTAACACCTCATAACTAGATCTTATGGTAGATCTCAGAGAAATGGTGTTTACAAATCAAATAATTCACTTCTGGGGGGGATAGCTTATAGTTAATACGTATGTTCCAAAAGTTGGGCCTTAGTGAGCACAATTACAAATTAAATGTATTATGTGGCAAATGCTTGATTTCTTCCTTTCTTAAAAATGTGATTTCAAGTTCCCAGACCTTCATTCTATCTGATCTTTTAGGGAATCAAACAAATATCCCACTTAATTCTAATATACAGAAATTTATACACAACTTTGAGAAATCAGAGATCCTTTTCTGTTATCCAAGAAGGTGACGAGGACACTTCTTTTTGTATCAGCTTTCATTTAAATTAATCCCAACCTCAAAGCAAGACTCAAATGCAAAAGCTAGAAGAAACCTCAAAATGTAATGTACTTAAATAAGAACCGCTTGTGGAGGTGCTGATTCAGAAACCTGCTTTTTAGCAAGCCCCCAAAGCCATGGATGTCCATGAACCCTAATCTGAGAATTTAAATTCATCTAACTCAACTTCCTTATTTACGATTAGGTAGTTAAGGCCCAGAGAAGTGAGATCACTTACACAAAATTATCTAGCAGGAAAGTGTCTTAATGAGGTCTCAGTTGGCTCTTAGGCAGTACACTATCACTAGATTTTCTAAAAAAAAAAATTATCTGAAGGATCCAAACATATAATAATTTTAAACTAAACCTGTATTTAAGTCAGTCTCAGATTTTCTGTTGCTGAAGGTCTAGGGGTTCTGCTTCTCATTGCTTAAAAGAGCTATGAGCATTCAGCTCTCCTTGACTATCAATCAATTCTTAATATGAGGACAATTGCAACATCTTAACAGTAATATATATACCATGATATATGCTAACTGACAGTCTAGCTCTCTCTTTATTGCAAACTCAGCCTTCAGACAAGTGGGGGCAGATATAGTTTCAGGGAAACAGCTGAGGAGAGAAGTAGTTTCCCAAGTCTCATTTTACATAGATATCAAGAAAACTAAGGTTTATAAATGCAGAAGGCAGCTGGGAGTGTGTGGGGAGAGCAGGTGAAAAACAAAACCAGATTATTATTTTTCCCTTATCACAATACATCTCTCGACGTTTTGGCCATAAACAGTTAAAAAGCTTCACCATCTTCATGTCCCCATCTTCACTGAACAATTGAAAAAAAAAATCTGAATTTTGCTTTAATTTAGAGAAGTACTGGTTACTAGAAACATCAATTTGTTTCTGTTCCTTTTTATTATGCATAATGCTTTTAAATCTCTGGAATTTTTGCAACTTATTCTGTCTTGTTTTATTTTGTTCTCTGCTTCTTTTTGACAAGTAGTTATTCTCCAGTGAAAACCTGAAGCACACTTATCAGACATTAAAGAAACTGCTTGCAACGCAGACCCAAGTTTGATCCCTGAGTTGGGAAGATCCCCTGGAGAAGGGAATGTCTACCCACTCCAGTGTTCTTGCCTGGAAAAGTCCATGGACAGAGGAGCCTAGAGGGCTACAGTCCATGGGGTTGCAAACAGACATGACTGAGCGACTAACACTTTCATTTTTTTCCTCCACTTATATAGCAAAAATGTAAACCATGGTGGAATGATTGAAGACTGGTTCTTTCATCTAATGCTTAATTGGTGTCTATAATTCCTAATTACTCAACACTTCATTATTCATGTGTGGCTTATCCCTGGTTAAATGTTTAACCTTGGATTTCCTGGTCACCAATCTGCTCTGCAACCACATTCTCCCACTGTCTGTGCTTACTCAGGAAAATCCAACTAATTTTAATACCACCTAAGCACAAAAGCTCATTAGGAAGGTATAGCTCCTGCCGAAATAAGGCTTATAATGTATTCAAAAACAAATATGTAAGTTCCACAAATTATTTGCTGTTTTCAATTACTTAACACGGATTACTTAGAATTGAATGGGCAGTATCTGATCCTGTTAGACTGAGACCTAAAGTTGCCATTTTTGTAGGTCAATAATGGTAAATTTTTAACATGTTCATATGTCTCAACCTAAATAGCATAGGATATATTCTTTCTCTTGATTTTCTCTTGTATTGCTCTCAATTCTTGTTATAGATTTTCCATGTCAAAAGCTCATAAGCATTCACTACAAAGGCCATCCATATGAAGCTGTGAGCTGCTCTCATACCAAACTACTTGGAAGTGCCAAAACATGCCCGATTGTATTAGGTCTCTGACTTTGTTTCCCCTGCTTCCTGGTCAGAAGGCCGTTTGCTCCTTTGTCTACTGGATGAATGCCTACTCATCTTTTGAGAGGTAGGTCATGTACCCCTTCATTAGCTTTTCCCAGGATTCACCGAGGAATATCAGACACTATTTCCTTTGGGGTTTACCTGCTCCTTGTGAGTTTTAATCTCAGCTCCCATGGTAGTATTACACTGTTGTTTTCAAGTCCGTCTTCTCTAACAGACTATAAACTATAGGAAAGGACTGCCTTATTCATCTTGTTATTTCTCATGTCGTTCCTAATATAGAGGAGTTGTTCAATTCTTGTTTAAGAATAAGGAAAAACGAAGAGGGAGGGGAACAAGAAATTTCTATGATATCATAGGAATCTTATGATTGTGCTATTTTCTATGGGATTTCAAAGTCTGGAGAACTGACAATTGAGTTTCTTTCCGGCTTATTGAAGTAAGAAGAGAATTCATAGTGCCTCTGATTTCATTCTTCTCTATTACACATTGAGGCAGGATTTAAGAGAATTAGTCATCTGCCTTACGGGAGAGAGCATTCTTGCCAAAGGAGATGACAGCCCACTGGGACATAAAGGCTGCCTGGCACAAACCCATCTTCCTCACTGGAAACCAACCCAGCTTATCTCCATTGCCTCCATTCAGCATAGATGCTAACCGACGGAAGCCATTGAGGCAATAAAAACAGCAATCAAGGCAATCATTTTGGAACAGTAAATCTCAAACTAAACTCAAAAGCAGAAGTTAAGCAGGAGAAACATCTGGGTAGAATACAACTCAAACCAATGGTGCTCTCTAATCTTAGACTTCTCTTCTGTGTCTGCTATTTTTCTGTTCTTGGACAATGTTTCATCATGGATATTCTCATTGCAGTGGTTAATTCACCAGATTATAGCTCAGCCCTTATTGCATCATACCTCACATTTACAGTATAAGAACCTCTTACAGAGACTCTTAAACAAGAGGTTTAAGATGTACCTGTACCATCATCTTAAGTGTGTGCATCTTTGCCCCATCCTGGATATAAAACAAATGCCCAGACTTGACCATTATTACTACATTTCTCTTAAGCAACCTCTAGTGTAATATTCTGGAGAGGGCAATGGCAACCCACTCCAGTACTCTTGCCTAGAAAATCTCATGGGCAGAGGAGCCTGGTAGGCTGCCGTCTATGGGGTCGCTAAGACAGACGTGATGGACAGGGAGGCCTGGGTGCTGTGATTCATGGGGTCGCAAAGAGTCGGACACGACTGAGCGACTGAACTGAACTGAACTGAAGACAGACTGAATGCCTTCACTTTCACTTTTCACTTTCATGCATTGGAGAAGGAAATGGCAACCCACTCCAGTGTTCTTGCCTGGAGAATCCCAGGGACGGAGGAGCCTGGTGGGCTGCCATCTATGGGGTAGCACAGAGTTGGACACGACTGAAGCGACTTAGCAGCAGCAGTGTAATATTCAGCCAGTCAGTTCAGTCGCTCAATCGCTCAGTCGTGCCCGACTCTTTGTGACCCCATGAATCGCAGCACACCAGGCCTCCCTGTCTATCACCAACTCTCGGAGTTCACTCAGACTCATGCCCATCGAGTCAGTGATGCCATCCAGCCATCTCATCCTCGGTCGTCCCCTTCTCCTCCTGCCCTCAATCCCTCCCAGCATCAGGGTCTTTTCCAATGAGTCAACTCTTCGCATGATGTGGCCAAAGTATTGGAGTTTCAGCCTCAGCATCAGTCTTTCCAATGAACACCTAGGACTGATCTCCTGTAGAATGGACTCGTTGGATCTCCTTGCAGTCCAAGGGACTCTCAAGAGTCTTTTCCAACACCACAGTTCAAAAGCATCGATTCTTCGGTGCTCAGCTTTCTTCACAGTCCAATTCTCATATCCATACATGACCACTGGAAAAAGTGTAATATTAAAGTTGCTAGTCTAACTCTCTTATCCCACATAATAGTAAAGCATGAGAGATAGTATGAGAGTTTTACACTTCCTCTAGCACCTAGCACGTGTGGCTTCCATTAACATTTATTAAATTTAAAGAAAGAACCACCAGAAAGATCTCTCATAGAAAAATCTTTAAATTAGGCAAGGGGTATTACTCAGTCTGGGCTTCCCAGGTGGCACTAGTGGTAAAGAACACACCTGCCAATGCAAGAGACATAAGGTTTGGATCCCTGGGTAGGAAGGATCCCCTGGAGGAGGACATGGCAACCCACTTCAGTATTCTTGCCTGAAAACCCCATGAACAGAGGAGCCTGGCAGGCTACAGTCCATGGGGTTGCGAAGAGTGGGACATGACTGAAGCAACTTAGCATGCACACACACAGTCTTCCTTCACATATTTTTCTTCTCAATTTGAAAAGGCTGCTGCTTTTGCTCTTGGAAAATAACTGAAAACATAAAAATTACATTTGAGGAAATTGACACAGCTGTTAACTTTTTAGAGTGAACCTTTCCAATGGACACACTAGATTGATTGTGGGATCTCCTTTTCTCAAGAAATAAGTTAATGATCTTAGACAAACTAAGCACACACACACACACACACACACACATGCGCGCACACACACACACACACACACACAATACAAGTTTATGGATGCTTACTGAGTTTGTTCAGACCATAACATTATCCAAACCCATTGCTCAGATCCCTCTTCATGTAGCCTTGGAAAAAAAGATAAACTGTTAAACAAATATTGTGTTTGTGTGTCAAAAAAACTATGTGTTTTGAGTCTCAAAAAGAAAAAATAAATAGGTCAAAAAAGACCCAGGGTGTCATGATTTTGACAGATTTTACTGGTTGGATAAAAACACCTAGTGTCACTGTGCTCTAAAAGCATAAAAATCAAGACGTGATTTCTATTGACTTCTTATCGGTGAGATAGGTTAAATTAAGAACACTATTCACAGGTCATAAAGTTGGAATAGAAAAGATATATGAAATGTTTATTTGACAAAAAAATTCATCTTTTAGGTTAGCATGCTTTCTTTCAGAAAAAATACCAAAACCCACATTTTGTTAAATTTTTTCATTTTATTTTAATCAAATAAGCTAATTTTTATTATTTTCAAACTATTTTACACAATGCCATATGTTAGAAAGCACATGGATGCTAAAGGTCCTCTTCTTTGTATCAGTCATTGACTATCAATGGCTTATACAATCTGCTATTCTTCATGTTCTAGAATCAGTAACACAGTCAGTATATGTATTTTCTTATGTTAAAACCATATGTCCTTTGGTCTGCTATCAGCTTCAGAAGAACAAAATGAGGTTATTGATCTACCAGCGTTGGGTATGCTTGATATTTGGATAATTTGGGCTTGTAAGTTTAAAATTTCTAGAAAAGTGTGCTTGATACACCTATAAGAGCAGGAAAATGCCAGTATAGTCAGTGATGGAGCCCATACCAGATGCCTAGGACTTATGAGAGGTTTAAATGTCAAAATATTTAAGCAGTAAAAAATCATGTTAGGTAAGGAACTTCAAAACCTGTCAAAACGACACTGCTAATGACTCTGTAATAAAGCATGTCCCTGAGCACAGAGTGGAGACAAGAAAGAGCTAAAGGTTTATAACTACTAGGAAGGATGTTTCTACCGGGACACAAGCAGCAGTTAGGAAAGCATCTATCACACAGTACACAGTTGGCCAAATAGGACTTGTCCCTTATTTGGATATTTCAGACATCTAAATTTTAGTTTAATATAGTAGGAATTAATTCTTGTTACCAAGAAGACCATTACTGAGTTCTGGGAATGGAAAAACATTATTTGCACCTGCAAGAAACATTTCTCTTGTACCCACTTTATGTCAAGTACTTTATAGTATTTATAGACAGACACATATCTTTTTGGACTAGATACATTGCAAAAAGCTTCAATACTTTGGCCACCTAAGGTTAAGAGCCAACTCACTGGAAAAGACCCTGATGCTGGGAAAGATTGAGGGCAGAAGGAGAAGGGGGCAACAGAGAATGAGATGGTTGGATGGCATCACCAATTCAATGGACATGAGTTTGAGCAAACTCTGGGAGACAGTGAAGGACATGGAAGCCTGGCGTGCTGCAGTCCATGGGGTTACAAAGAGTTGGACATGACTGAATGAACAATGAAAAACGTTGCAATTATGCTACCACTACCAGTTTGTCATGTTGGTGCTGTATTTAAACAATCCTGTTAACTCTCTAAAAAGAAGGTTTTTAAGCAGGTTTTAATAACCTAGAAAAATGAAAATAGAGACCTAACAGAATTACAATTAGAGGAAAATCTAAGTGAAGAAGAATGAGGAATGCATGGAAACCAGCCAGAGATCTGAAGTCAGAGAACTGAAAGATCAAGCAATTTTCCTCTAAAGAGAGAGAAAGAAAAGTAGAGTTGAAAGTTTAAGTAAAAAAAAAAAAATCATTCTTTCAAAGAAAGTTAAATACATATATATTTAATGTATATAAACATATATATGTATATATATGCATGCATAAACACAAGTAGAAGAAGCAAAGGATGCTGGAGAAAAGATGCCAAGAAAATAGCTAGGTAAATTTCTGATTGCTCTTTATTTAATTATGTAAATAAATATGCAAAGATATGTTCAAGAAAGCTGGTTTAAAATGTAAATTCACAGTATCTCATTTTAAGAAGGTATTTCAAATCTACCCAAAACTTTTTTTTTTTTGAGAAAATGTCCTTCCCCCCAATCCCCACTAGAGGAGGGATCAGGATCTGAAGGAGAAAGGGTTTTAATACTGAAAAGTCTCCTTGGGGATTCAAATTTCCTGCTCAGAGTTTATTTGACTTGTTTAGTTGGTGACTTACTGAATTTGAGATGATCAGAGCAGATGTTTGAGAAAAAATTCACCTCTGGAAGAAGCTACTTGGGGTCCCCGTTCACATATTGGACTTATTTGGGACTGATGTCTTCCTCCAAGTCAAAGAGACCCTGGAAAGGTGGGAAGGTATAGTACAAGAAGAGGGGGAAGGAGGTTAGTTCTGAGTCTCTGACAGCTGAAAAAGGAACTTTCTCCAGGTTGGGAGCCAATATCACAAAGATCTTGGTATATCCTAGAAGAGAATCTCCTAATCTCTGGACAGATTTCTTTTCTTTATTTTTACTGGAGAAACACCTAAAATGATCAAACAAAACTGAGAATGGAAACTCAGAAGGAGTTTTTTGGCTTGAGAGAAAAGGGCAAGAAGGGAATGTAAGGATGAGAGCTGTGTGGATCTCAGTGCTCAGGCCAGAAGGCCACTGAGACTTGAGAGAGCTCCTGTGGGTGTTGTTTCTCAGGCTGTACTGGCTCTCAGAAGGGTCGAGGCTCTGGTAGCCCAGAAGGGAGGGTTAGGTGGTGAGTGGCATTTCCCTATAATCAGTATATTTAGACTCTGGAGAAGTTTGGGTAGAGAGTTGGCAAAGGGTCACTGCCTAAGAATGCCTTTGAGGAGTTTACTCCTCCAGATAACTCCTTTCTTCACCGTCAGCACTTGAATGTGGAAGTGGGAAGGATGGAAGCAAGGAAGTCACAGATTCCTGAACTGGAAGGAGTCAGCTGAGAGAGGATTCAGCTCTCAGGGTGGCCTCTCAGGTGTTAGAGGGTCTAGGGTAAGGGTGCTTGGAATTCCTGCCTCCTTACTGGCTGCTCAGGGCCGAGAAGGATCCCTTACGGATTCAGTTCGACAAGCTTCTCCCCTGTGCACCCTTCTGCCACACCACCGCTCGTCACCACTCTCTGCCCTCAGCTCTGTGCTTCCATGGTGAGGCATGCCATTTCTTACCCTCTGCTTTGTCTTTAACAAACTTGAGTTTGACTTCTCTCCAGCCCACTGCACTCTGAACTTGGCCCAAAACTGAAGCAAACACTAAAATGCAGAACATGCTTTTTTGTCAGTTTATCCCCCAAATCGGTGGACCACAAAGACACATTTCTTATCAAACCAGCTGGTTTCACCATGGGTTTACCCCCCCTCATCTGACCAGCTTTCCCTACTGCTTATTCTCTTTACCATACAGAAGCCCGTTTCTGTTTGATATTGAGATGCTTGCAGATTTGTGAGATCAGAGCTTTCCCCCGCCCTGTTGCTATAGCCTTTTTAATTAAAGTCTCTCCCTATGTAAGCAAGTGGGTCCCCACCCTCCCCCTTGACGTTAGTGTGTAGCTATGCAGGAGATGCCGGGGAAGTCTGAGCCCCCACTGGCGAGGGAAAGAAGGCTTGGGGCGGGGGCATTTGTCTTTCTCTTCATGGTGTTGATGAAGCCAGCAAAGCACAGCTCTCTCTTCAACTTTCCGAAGAAGAATGAATTTCTAAATAAGGAAGTTCGAGGCTGCGCTGCAGGGGCCGCTCGCTGGGCTAGGGAATAGTTGGTTGAAAAACACCACTGAGATCACAGCTAGGAGTGAGGGGTGTGCTTAGGGAAGGTTTTCTAGAGAAGAGCCAGGAGTGAGGGATGGGACGGGCGCGGGCATGAGTGGAAGGTACGTGAATAGATACTGAAAACCGCTCTCGGGTGGGCGAACTAAGGGTGGGGGAGGTGAAGGGTGGTCGCTGAGCCTCAGTACTCCGAGGTCCTGGAGCGGCGGCAGCGGCGGTTAGAGCGAGCGGGACGGAGTTAGGACCGCTCGGAGCGCCCAGGTCTCGAGGTAGTATAAGGTTTGCAATCCTTCCACTTGCTGGCAGTTGCAGAAGATCTGCTTTTAAGTGAAACGTACATGCCATCCCTCCAAGGGCTGCAGTTTCCCCCGGCTTGCTTCTTTCTTTCTCTTCTCCGGCCCTTGCGCTCACTCTTTAATTTGTACGCGCCCCTAAGTTTGCAGAGAGCTCGCTGCCGGCTCGGAGCAGGGTCCGGCAAGGCGCCGCGGGCGGGGGCGGGGAGCCCGGGAACCGCAATCCAGAAGCATCGCGGGCCATGTATATTTCATCAAATGGACTTTGGGTGCGTCGCGTCTCGCAGCCATCAACGCTATGTGCAGTGACATTTCTGACTTGAGTGGAGGAATGCGCGAAGGAAGCCCGGACGAAATTGGTACTAGAGGATCTTCTTGGCGCCAGTGCTAATTGTCCTGATTTATGCCCCTTCTGAGTAAGCTCAACGTTTTCGTCTGAAATAAAATGAAAGCTGTGCCAAGCGGGGTAGAACCACCGGACCAATGGTTCTGATCCCCGGGAAATCAGGAAGTCGTCCTACAGCTTAAAAAAAAAAAAATAGAGAAAAAAAGAAAGAAAGGAAAAAAAAAAACAACCCTCAGTAAAGTTTAAGGCGAGAAGTGGCAGAGGCACTGGCGCGAGGAGGCGCGGAGGAGACCCGGCAAGCAGAGGACTGGGCTGGCAAGACCTCCCGAAGGCTGCGTTTCATTATTAATATCACTATATTTTTGGAGGGAGAGGCACCTTTCTCATCTTCCCTTCCTCTCCGCCCACCCCTATTCCCTCCCCCTCATCTACCTGTCAAAGTCACTGATCTTTTGCATTTCGGAAGAGGACGTCAACGGGAAGGAATTCCCCCTCTCGGCTAGGGCTCCGAGAGGGGGCGACGTGCAGGAGGCTGCCCCCCCCTCCTCCGGGGCCAGAGGCGAAGGTAATTAAGCGGTGGGACTGGCGGGCGGGCACGGGGTTCTGCG
>SJXQ01002455.1:133962-179175 GCA_006408695.1 Aepyceros melampus | reverse complement strand
GACTCCCCCTCCCCGCCACCCCCACCCCACTCGGCGCAGTCCAACGGCGGGAGGCAAGGCTCCGGGTGGGCGAGGAACTTTGTGAAGCGCCTTGAGGAGGCAGCGCGCAGAACCTCCGAGCGCACACAGCCCGCACACTCTCACACCCACACACGCCTTCCTGGTGTGCGCCCCGGCAGGTTACGCGTCTGTGTGCTGTGCTCAGAGCCTGGGCGCGGGGTCCGTGCTTCCACCGACGGACTCAGACACACAGCTCGCGCCCCACTGGCTGTCTGTCGCGCGCGCTCTCTCTCTCTCTCTCCTCACACACACACACACACACCTGACCACACATAAAGCATTGGAGGGTTCTTTTTTCTTCATATTCTTTCTTTATTTGCCAGTTGTCCTTGCTTGGGGAAAAAACTTGCCCTCTTGACGGCCCTGTGGAGCTGGTGGCCATACTGAGCTTTTGAAGTTCCTTTCTTTTAATCTCCTTTATTGGTGCGAGATTAAAGCTTTACTATCCCATGTTGTGCAGCTGGGGAGAAGGGAAAATTGACAGAGGGAAAGACTTGGTATGGGAATGTTGTTTGGAATATTTTCTCAGATTCTTTACTGGCATTGCATTAATCAGTTGATGGATTCGGCTAGGGACATTGAATTGCTCTCCTGTATGGATCTGTGAATGTCTATATATAATACAAATAATACTGAGTATTATTGGGCCCAAAATAACCAATTAAGTGATTCATACACAGGAAAACTTAGATAAAAAAAGAAACTGCGCCCTCTGCTGTTTGTTTTAGTAACATCACTTTAGAGACTCCTCCCCTCTCCCCCCTGCTTTTCCTTTTCTTTTTTCTTTTCCAGAAACCCACTTAGGAGGCTGTCATTTTACAGGGGAGGGGAGGAAAATTCCTAGTGGAGGTTTTAAGCAACTTTGTTTCGAAAAGTTGGAGATTGCGTTTCCATCCTCACATCAGGTACAGATTTCCAGAGTGCAGAGGCTTTTGTTTTCCACCTCCTCCCGCATTCTTGCCGGGAACGGTAATGGAACCACTCTTATCATAACAGTTTGTCAATCTTTGGAATGGAAAATTCTGAGTAAGATTCAGAATTCCACTAAACATATGGTGTATCTGGCAGTAGATTTGCTCTAGAAATAAGGCCCTATTTTGTGACTGAAAATACTAAAAGTTTTCTTTTACAGAATTGGGGGGAAAATAGAAAAATCTTGTAACAAAATCATTTATTCAGATAAACTTAATGGTTCCGCTTTTTTAGAAAAAAGTTTTCCAGGAATTCTCTTTTTCACAGTAGGGGCAACATTTTTCTGATATGTCTAGTCCTTGAGGTCATCTGTCACCTTTGGGGAATTAATAATCGCAGGTTTCATATAATAAGTATTTTGAACTACCACTTTGGATGCCTTAAACTCCCCTCACCCCTTTTCTCTTTGGCAAAGGAAAATCAGCTCAATAACTGTTCAAGAATCTTTTGAAAGATAAGTAACTTTCAGTTTTTCTTTAAGATGAAATTTGGTTCTTTGCATGTGGATTAGCATGCAAAGAAAAAAATGCAAGTGTTTCATACAGAAGGTTGTTCTAGCTTACATACATAAGGGATATATTTCCTATTTTTTTTCCGGGTGCCATGAAATAAGATCTGTTTCACCACTGAAGACCAACATAAGGGAATTCAAAATCCCATATAGTTGGCTATTAATTTGGCGATACTTCCTATTGTGAAAATTTAAAAAGGTGATCCTAACATTTTGTAAGAAAACAGTTGATGTTGATTTTATATGCACATAAAGCTGTTTTTCCTAGTGATATTTTTGTTTTGTCAGCTTTCACTGGATGTATGTGTTTCAGGTTAGCTTTTTAGAAGGAGGCTAATGCATTTTTCTGTTTCTTTTTGTATGTTTGTAAGTGGTGCATTTACCTGTCTTTGCCTCTGTTATTATTCTGGAAAAAAAAAAACAGATCAAATACTAATTTGAAAATATTAAACCATTACACACTTAGTTGATAAATTTTCTAACTATTGTAAAGATTTGGAGGTTTTAAAGTTACAAAAACACCAAGTCAATTGGAAAGAAAATTTTGTTCAACTCAGAAAATTAATTATATGTTAACAGAAAAATGTGTGTATATGAGTTATATTATAGATCAGTAAGAGATTTAGTGTACTTTTAAAAACAATTTTATCTTCAGAATCCAGAGTTTTGTTTCAAAACTTTAGGTGGGTATAGATTTTCTCAAATGTGTACTTGAAACCTTGGATTTCTGAACTTCCCTACAGGACAATGAAAGATTTGTTGTTCTACATTAATAAAACAGCATATTTATTCTAGACTTAACTGATTATGAAATAATTTTATGTATTATTCCATCCCTAAACATCCTGCAAAATACATGCTTTCTAATTTTCCTAATCATTCTCTTGGTGAAAGCAGAGATCTTTCAAATACTAAGGTGTGCTGTTTGGTTTTATTAAGAATCTCCTGATAGGCAGTTGCTCATAATACCCAATCAAGTATGAGTAAAATATGCCAATGATGTTGTAGTACATGTAAAATTTCTTTATCTTGAAAGACAGTTAACAAAAGGATAGAAGCAAATGTCTCCCATTAAGGTGACTAGAATATGCTTTCTTCACAACATATAAATAAATGCAGAGAGCATTTAATATATGTTAAATATCCCATTTAGTCAGTCTCATTATGACAGTGTTGGAAGCTGCTAGTTTTGATATGTTATGGAATTTGGGTATGTCTTTTTCTCTTTGTATTTTTCACTCAATGGAATATGATTATAGTCAATGTTCTTTTTGTTCCTTCCCATTCAGAAACATGCATATTTATAAAATCCTTAATGTCTATGAGGAATGAGTCAATAGCTGTCTATTTCAGGTGCCCCTGAGAGCTGAGTATTTATGGAATAAATAGCCTACTATCACCACCCCCGCCTCCTCGTGAGATTATATAATAGAATGGATACTGAGAGCCAGCTAGAGTTAGTGGATTTACTGTCAATGTTTTCCTCTTTGTTGATGAAATTGGCAGTTGTTTTTAGAGTATAATGTCTATAGTTTTGATCATTATTACTTCCATGTAATATTTAGGAGGCTGCTTTTCTAATGAAAAGAAAGACCTGTGAAATGACTTCTGCAAAGTTAACACAAAGTGGAAGGGAATTAGCAACAGAATCCTGGGAAAAGACATGTTCCTTGTATGCAAAGCCATTTTATAGCTCATTTTAGTCCAGATCAGTAACATCTATCAACTTGAGGGCATGACATAACTTTATATTTTCATATTGGCTTTTCTAATTTATACACCAGTCAGAAGTCTGTGGAGTACTCATGGCATATTATTGGGTATTTCTATCAAAGAGGACTTGCTAATACTTTAGTACACAGGTGGGGATGATGGCACTATTCGATTACAGTGAGTTCCCAGGGTTCACAAAGTTAAGAACTAGAAATGGGACTGTGCAGAGCTCTTCTGAAGCTGCTCACATTTAGGTGAGCACTTGAGACAAATTCAAAGTCCACGTTACTTGGCAATTAGTTCAGTTATGGGCAAGAAGGAATTGGTTTGGTATATTAAATCCCCAGATATGTCACTGACTGTCCTCATAATCGGTTTGCCTGGCTATTTGCTGTAATGACCTAGCTTTGAAGATGCTATTGGTGATTTTAACCTGGTTGAAAGTGCAGCCAGATGGGAACTGGTGCCATTAGGTAATAGAGGTTAAGGGGTAAATCATGTTCTATTTTAAAATCATTTTATTTTCTTTGAAAACTCCTTAATTATACTTTAATAGAAAATTCCTGATTTTGGCAGGGGCTTCTTTTCCATCGTGTGGCATGGAAGTTCATAGATTTATTAGTTTCTTAACTGATTTTAAAGTAAGAGGATTTTCTTTGAAGTGTATGGCAATGAAAAGTAGATCCTAATGTGAAGGATACGTACTAAGTGACGCTACAAACGTAAAAGTTGGAATGAAATCAAATAATTATGTTAAAGAACAGCTTAGTGACCCTCTGCTCCTGATCTGTAATATGCTGTGGTCAATATCTTTTCCTGTGTCAATGGGAGCCATTAAGTGTAAATTCTGCAGACTAACTGAGCCATGCCATATTAGTACTTGCCAAAGCTTGACATTTTTAATACATTAATAATATGTCTGTAATGTAATGGAAAACTATTAATCACAACTGGTTATGTGCCAGAAATTTAAGCTATAATTGGCTGCTTCTTGTCAAGAATGTCTGTTGCACAGTCCTGCAGCTGCCTAATATTCAAATGTCTTGCACTCCTCTGCATTTTTCTTTGTCAGTTTTCTAAATTCGATCAATGGTGTAGTCCATAATTCTGTGTAATGACCATCATTATAATTCTGGTGTACTTTAATGAGAAGTCGTTGCACAGGGATTGCTCTTGTGTCAGGAAATAGTTCCAGGTTCCTATACGTTTCCTTAGTGACCAAATTTTTAACATAAATTTATATGGTCATCCTTCATTTTGGGATTCAACTGAGGCAAAAAAGTGGATGAAGACAGTAGGGAAGAATAAGCAGATTAGGGGGAATATTTTTGATTAAAATGTTATTAATCTCAGAATTCAAATATATACTTAAGGTCTATTTTAAAAATAATATTAAAAATTATCTTGTTGTACTCACTCATTTTAAACTCAAAGCAGTTCATCTCAGGTCTTCAAGAGCATATGGTGCTGATTAACATGTTGTTATGTATTTGAAACTAAGAATTTAAGTTAATAATTTCTGGTGTAGTAGAGTTTACACTGCTTCAGTTATAATGCCTACTTTTCCCTCCCTTCCATTTCCCCCCATGAAAGTGTTTGTTCTTATTATAATAAAGTAGTAAACGCAGTTGAAAAATGCATCTAGAAAATGCTAATTTGCATTATTTTAATACCTTTTCAGATTATTAATTGTCAAAATGTCAGCTGCTTCTAAAATTATCGACTTATATAGTAGCCACAACATTTGCTTCTCTGTGATTTTTTTTCTTTTTGGTTTAAGATTTCACTGAGCACAATATAGTCTTTACATTACAAGAAAGAGGCAGATTCAAATCTGTAGTTTATACGTGTTTAACAAACTGCTAATTATTGCTTCATAGGAACTCAAATATTCAACATTTTTCCTAATAGAAAATATCACAAATTGCAGCAGTATGATAACATTTTATGAATTGAATATAATGAAAATTGCACTTGCATCCATAAAGCAATTATTATAAATTACTTTGCTATGGAAACACAATTCAACCATCTGTTGCCATTTCATAGTCTCTGTGCCTTAGTTCATTTTAAGATGGTATATTATTTAAATATAGTAGATTCCTTCTATTAGATTGTGTGAGGACAGTGAACTTCCATATTTAAACTGCTTAGAAGGCAATGGCAACCCACTCCAGTGTTCTCGCCTGGAGAATCCCAGGGACGGGGGAGCCTGGAGGGGTGCCGTCTATGAGGTCGCACAGAGTTGGCCATGACTGAAGCGACTCAGCAGCAGCAGCAGCAGCAGTGTGAATTGAAGGGTCTATATGATATTTCCTAAAATTGTAGGCTTTTTTGTCTTTTTACATTAAAAAATACTTAATTATTGGGACTGTGACGATATAAATCAGCTAATTAAGCAAATGCACTCTTCTTACACCTGGATTCCAAATGTTATTGTTTATTCAGATTTAGACAGTGATCTCTAAAGAGAAAAGTTGCCAGTTAAACTCACCAATGACTTGTACTCAGTATGTAGTCTGTATTATCAGTTAGCCGAAAGTACTTTTAAACAGTAATTTTTATTTTCTCTTAGAATTAGTGCCATATTATTCTGCTTCATGGCCTGTTAACTCACCCTCAGCTATTTTTATATGTGCATTTTAAATTGTGCGTTTTACTACAGAGCTTTTAGTTTTAAAGCAGCGTATTATATTTGCCTTTGGGACAAATTCCCTTCTTCTGTTACAGAGAGTAACTGCAAATGCAGATGTAATGGCTATAAAAAGATGTAAGAAAATAGAAAATTCTTATGAAAGGAAAATTTGCTGCTTTGGTTTTATTTTTGAATATTTTTTTTCAGAGAGCCAAGTTATCTTTATCACTAAAAGCAACTAACAAAAGATGCTAAATTCTTCTAATATAATGAGCAAATCCAAAGGGACAGACTTGTGCCAACAATGCTGGTTTTTCACTCCAGTTAACAAAAGCTAAGAAATGTACAAGGAATTTGATTTTTAGGGTCTCTTTGCCAAGAGACAAAAGGCATAGAAGTAGTTGTCACTTCTTTGCCATTGTTATAAAAGCACTCATTTCCCCCATTGTTCCCCTGGAAGATTTTCTAGCACTACAATATATGAAGAAATGTTTACATCTAGCTGCTTGCTTTCAGTTTTGTCAAGATGGGAATATAATTTTTGAAGTGAAAACCTGTAAGTCACCTAGAACACAAACATCTGTCTTTGTCATGGAAGAGTTAAATCCTTCATATCAAAATTCTTCCTAATGTGAGTGATTTCTGTGGTTTGCTCATTCTAGCAAAGCAGCTGAGTAAAGGTTATCCATATTACACCAATTTGCTTCATATTGCGTCTAACCTCCCAAATGTCAACATATCATATATTTTGTAATGCATTGATTGTGGGACAATAACTCTTATTCTTATTGTTTCTAAAAGGGTGTTGGTGCCAGAAGAAAAGAATGATTGATGGGAAGCAGACGCCGAGCGACAGACACTCGTCCTTTTGCTTTAGCTACTGATACCTCAGTGCGCCTGAGCATCCCTTGTGAACTGTGAGCATCAAGCACCCAGGGTTATTGGATGTACAATAGGAGAGCCATCATTTTGATAAATCCTTATCTGCTACTGGACATCTTTTATAAAAAAAAAACCAAACTAGACCCAAGGCTAGTAGATACGTTCTAGGACAATGAAAAAGCTGCAAGTTGTTGCTAATGCCTAGTGCACAAGTATGCTAGGCTTCCACCAAAGTCCTCAATATACCTGAACATGTGCAATATATGAACCCTTCACTTTTAATTTTGGAATCTACGTTGACGTCTCATCTTCTTTTTCTTTTTTTTTTTTCTTTTTTAATATACAAACCTACCTACGTATAGACAGAGATAAGCTGCTTTATTACCACGAAGATTGCCAAGAATTTAGAGATGTATTTGTCAAGATTCCTGTCAATTCATGCCCTTTGGGTTACAGTGTCCTCAGTGATGCAGCCCTACCCTTTAGTGTGGGGACATTACGATGTGTGTAAGACTCAGATTTATACAGAAGAAGGGAAAGTTTGGGATTACATGGCCTGTCAGCCGGAATCCACAGACATGACAAAATATCTGAAAGTGAAACTGGATCCTCCAGACATTACCTGTGGGGACCCTCCTGAGACATTCTGTGCAATGGTGAGACAACCTTTTTGAATTGCATATTTCATGTTAAGTGCGGGCATGTTGTATGTGCATACAGATATGGTGAGTGCGAAGACTCAGCTCAGGCAATGAGCTGAATCTGCAGGTGGCAAATTTGTGCTAACAGGCTAGTTGCATTCTCAGTGGAGGCCTGCACCACCTGGAATTACAGTTTGCACAGTGTGATTGACACACTGCCTGCGAACCTAAGGTTTCACTGAGACAAATGCACTGAATATAAATTATAAAGCAAAAAGTCCAATTGAAGTTTAAATTTCAGATTGGAGACTGGGAATATGATTAGACCACATGTGATAGGTGAAGGATAAAATCCATTGGTAAGACAACTTTAAAAACATAAAGGTTTCTTCACATGCATCTTTAAATGAAGGCCAGTCCTATGTTCTACAGTTCAAGGCTTGAGTAGATGTCCTGGTTTTCCTCATTGGGAAACTGCTGTGGTTTGGAAATTCTTGGTTAGGAGACAGGAGCCAAAGCCTCATGAGAAGCTTTTCCGGAAGAGTCTTGTCAACTTATTCAGCCTCTTGTTTGTAAGGGTTTTCCAGAGAAAAGGCTGGAATATTGAAGTTGTTTCCTAAAAAAGTAATGACATGGAGCATGCAAATTCAAATACTCTCCTTTTGATAAGCAAAGTTAGATAATTCATTGTTTTCATAGTATAGAAAAGGCTTTTTCTGGGTGGTAACGTAAATGCTGTGTGACATGTTGAAATTTTTACTAAGACATTGCTGAAAATTTGCCCATAAGGTGTAAGTAAAGACTTTGATCATTAAAATGATGTAAATCAGTGTGCTACAGAATTCAAACAGTGTGTTCATTTGGTGTATGTTGTTTTATTATTATTATACATAAGGTTTATTTGATACATGAACTGGGATCTCATTTTTCTCTAAATAACAGATGTAATGGTATGGCAGATTTTAATAGTATCCATACCTGACTTTATTATCTTGAACCTGGCCTGGCATTTTCAGGATAGTGAAACTATTAATCAAAGTAGCATCTGTTCACAGTCCCTAGTGAGTTAAATTAGCATAAGATCATCTTAGACCTAGCACTGCAGAAAAGGTTTTGTAACAGGAAACAATTTTGAGCACTAAAGAGTCTTTTCGCCTAAAAGCTAAGGGCTTGCCATTTTTCAGAAGTGCCTTTGGGGACTGGTTTGAATTATAGTCTAAACCTGATTTTGTGGAGAGTGAGAAAAAGAGCTTGGCTATTAGGTGTCACTATGACTAAAGTGCTCTGAAAGACTAAATATTTCAAAGAGAGGACCGTCTCTGGGAAGCAGGTATGTGCTTTGCAAAAAAGTTGCCTTTTAGAAACCAGAGACTCGCAGAAGAGGAGTTTATTCAAACACATTAGGAAAACTGTAATAAATCTGTAAAAGAGATCAGTGGCATTTGTTGGCTTTATATAAGGTTTCTAATAATCTCTCATAAAAGGTCAAATTTAAGATCTTATTGCAAATCTAGGGGTGAAATGGCTGTTCAGGTGACAGGTGGTGCAATCTTCCAGTCCTTAGCAGAAGATAGTTCTGGGCCAAGTCTTAATGTTAAGACACTCTATTGACTTGCATGCACTGCTAGCAATATGCCTCTTCTGGAATTGTTTAATAATTTACAGATCTAAGTAAAATAGCAGAGATCCTTTTTCAGAGTGCTGTTTGTACTTGCACAGGTTCTGTATGATGTGCTCAACATGTGATTTAAATGTGTAGCTTCCCTGATGTCAGCCTCTGGCAAAGAATGCTTGCTCAGCACTGCTCCTGTCCATCATGTTGAAGGGTTTACCTGGTGTCTTCAGCATACCTCTCTCTCCCGTCTTGAGTGGGAAAGGGCACATTATAGAACTTCTCATGGCTGCTTTTTACAGTTACATGGTCTAAGGTTCTTAAGCCAATTCCTAGCAGTTCAGTGGCTAAGTGATGTTAGAGACCAAAAGAGAAAAAATGAAAATTATATTCCGCAGCTTTCTCAAGTGCAGTAATATATGTACTTTACATGTTTATATGAAACTCCATAGGGCAGTGTTTTAAAATACTGCATGTTACTATGATGCAAATATTCAGAAGCCTTGGTGGGTTTAAGCTTGTCATTAAACAGAATTGTTTTTCAAGAGAGAGTGTGGAATTTGTGAGATGTTACCTATAATGCATAATTTGGGCTCCCTAATGTACATTTGATTGGCATAACAGATTTCATAATCTGCCCTTTAAATACAAAGTTTGGGACTGCTTGTATGCATATTATATACCAAGTCAAAGATAGTGACCTAATATAGCAACACATTCTCCTTCCAGTTTTGTATTTTCCATAAAATTCTTTAGTGTAAGGGTTCCTGACACAAGGCTGTAAAGCTGGTTCAGGATGCTGTCATATCAGACCTGTGTGGGTGCTCCTTAGCCCGAGGTCTAATGGGAATCCATAAAGTCATTTGTGTTATGACTTTCACGTTCTTCCCTCCTTGACACATGCATCCATACCTGCTCCCTCAGAGTCGTTATGGCCTATTACATCAGGGAAGCTGCCATATAAGCACAATCACTGCTTAGCCCTGATATGTAAATGTTTGCTGCAGAATGGCTTCAGTAATCACTTACTCAGCTGGTGACACCCTTATTAGCTGTGACTAGCAATTCTGAGCACCAAGGGGACATTTGGTCAGAGAAATACCCTATAATTCCCATAGCCAATTTATCTTATATAAAGTTGGATTTCATTGGCAGTGCACTGAGAGTCTGTACTGCTGCCTTTTGCATCACTTCATCATTATAGCCAGTGACCATCCGTGAATGCTGCATTTACTTTAGAGTGAGATTTTAGGGAAAATGGACCACATGATTCCATTTACATCTCTGCTTATTATCCCAGGTAACCTGCATAATACCTCTTTAATGTCCCAGTAATTTTAAGTTTTTGTATAGTAATAATACCAGCATTTTAAATATTAGTTTTTGGGGGAGATTTTGCCATTTCTGTTTTATGATAGTAGAAGAGGGGAATGGAAATAGATATACACATATACATGTGTATGCGTGAATTTTGTATATTGAGGCCATACATTTTCTTTTGAATTTAGTTTGATATATTCCTTGTAAGTTGTTGATGGCTAAAATAAATCTGCTTTTGTTAAGGGGGAAGAATATGAAGGGCAGAAGAGAGTTAGGCATTAAAAATTTTTTTTTAGGCTGCGATAACATTAGTATATATTGTGTCCTTCCTTCAGCTGCATAAAAGCTTCAGGTAGTACAGCTTTGTCAGAAAATACAGATCATCGAGTGACTACAATTTGTCTCAGTTTGCATAAAGAGCAAATATGATGATCTGAACCTGGGTGTAAAGCTGAAGTGACAACATAAAGCTATAACTTGTCCTTTGCATTTAGACAGACTTAGTTGTCATGTCTTCATGCAACACCCCAGTAGCTTAAAAATGGCAAAATTATCTGCAATTATCTCCAGCCTGTGGCTAATTTTCTGGATAAGTTAAACACAAGCTTTCAGAAGAAGCCTACAGATGGAAGAAGTCATAGGCATTTGTACAATTTATGACACAGAAGTGCTGATGACAGTAGAAATGTGAGCCCTTGAGTGCAGCTATGGATTTCAGAGCCAATCAAAACTAAATTAGGAAACAAAGATTATTAAAATGTCTTCTGCGCATGTAATTTTGGCATAATATTATGAGGTGGACATTAAATGCTTCCCTTGGAGACCTTCGGCATCATTAATGCAGCACGCCTTTAATTACATGTAGACTCATATTACTAAAAAATTACTTTATTTTAGTACTCTGAGGGGTAGTTAGCAATACCCTCATTATGTTTACTGAAATAATTAAAAGGAACAGTATCATTTTTCTAAATAAAATGTCAGAATTTGAAATGAAAATGGATTTTGTTTAGGAAATTTACTAATGTGTGCCTGTGCTCTTGATAGGCGTTTATTCAGGCACCAAAGCAGGTCTATTAATGATCATTCCATATTGCGCTATTTCCAAATGGAATCCTATTAAGAAAAAATTTTAATTGCTGTAAGCATTGTGGATAGAGCATATTTCATTATGTTCAAGTGGAATTTAAAAAGTAGTACAAAAGCCTTCCTGTTTTATTATTTTAAAGGAACCCAGCAGGATGAGTGAGTGGTGATCGATCCATAGTCTCAGGGCTCCCCATAACTTACATTTCTGACTTGACATCAGCTCAGGTTGCCATCTGGTGGCTATCAGGTGGCCTTTGAGAAATTAATTTGATAAATTTTGTTATGTTTTTAATGACAAGGCATTAATACCAGTTTTCCAAAAACTGGAAATGACATTGACTTATATAATAATCAAATAACTTTAAAAATTCACTCTGTTCACATGAAATATAAGTTAATAAATGAATGAAGTTTTAATAACAGTGATATCTTTCATTTGAATTGATTTATCCCTGAATTATGCCAGAATGAAATTTTTAAAAATCTTCAGTTCCTTCATTATTAACAGTTCATTGTTTAGTTCATTATTTAGACTTATTTCTAAGAAAAACTTAATTTGTGTTTGCAGTGAATTAAGTTCCACGGCATTCGGTCTTCTGATATAGCACTATATCAAGTGTTCCTTAAGGAGCCAGCAGTAGCTCCCTATTACCTATGTATCAAGCCTAAAGTACTCCACGTGGTTTTTAAATCTGAGTGTTTACAACCTTATTTCCAGTTACTTTCCATCAGGACCCAATGGCATTTCCAAGCGATTTAGGACTGGCAGTCTCATTGGAAGGGACACTGGATTTGGGTTGAGGCTGCACTGGCAGAGTATGCATGGTTTTGTGGGAGGCCTTGAGAGGGAGCTGATAAAGATTATGTGGGGCTAGCTAAGCTTAAAACCTGCCTCATGTCATTTATTGTTCCCAGACAGTGTTCTCTGTGTGCTCAAGTGCCCTTGCCTCTGTTGCACTAATGCACAAATATAACTCCAGACTATTGTATGTGGAATGAAGTGAACAGAGCATATAGCACATGCAGAACCTGGTGGTAGTGCTGGTGGTGAGACTCAAAATCAAATAACATATGGTCCCTCCCTCGAAAGGAAGCAAACAAAAAAAGAGTCCTAAGCAACATTAATATATAGGGGCATGTAGCCAGAATCTGGGGACAGAGGCATAGAAGTAAGACCAGCACTCAGAGTTTAAATGTGAATTATTTTGCTGCATACTAAAGGTCCACTTGGAAAATACTTCTGGTAGCCAAGTTCCTGATATTAAACTGTGTCTGAAGAAGATAGGGGAAAAAACGCTGGGTCCTGCAGATGCTGGGTCCTGCAGGTGCTGCTGCTGCTGCTAAGTCGCTTCAGTCATGTCCGACTCTGTGTGACCCCATAGACAGCAGCCCACCAGGCTCCCCCGTCCCTGGGATTCTCCAGGCAAGAACACTGGAGTGGGTTGCAGCAGATGAAGGCACAGCAGTTAAATCACAGCCTAGTGGCCTGATTAATGATAGATTGACACCTTATATGTGGCAGAATGGAAGAGGAGGAAAAATTCATAGGACTAATAAGTTAGACCTGTGTGTGTGTGTGTGTGTGTGTGTGTGTGTGTGTATTTCATATATCTGGTGCTCCAGTTGTACACAGAGATGAAGAGGGGCATTTAACTGAATGCGTATATGCAAGATTTTAAAGGTGAAACATGAGACTTCAGTATAATTACTGCCTTGTAGTAGACAACTTTGAATTACCTCCTTCAGTTCCCCCAAGATTTCTGCTCTAGAGAAATACCACTTTAAAAGTGTTGAACTAGTGTCCTTAAAAACCCCCATAGTCTGTCTGGAGTGTTCCGAGGTCTCTCAGGCTATTCTATAGACGTTTGGTGGTGGCTTATTCTATTTAGCTCTGGAACTGTGCTTGGGTCTTAGGCTGGCATCTTGATCTCTGACGTTAGTGACTAGTGTCATCACACAAGAAGTCCCTCATCTCATGTGTTTTTCTACCAGGACAAACAGATGACATTCCTTTTGCTTGGAATAGTCTCCGGCGTGCTGCGATTCATGGGGTCGCAAAGAGTCGGACACGACTGAGCGACTGAACTGAACTGAACTGATCCCTATTCCTCCCGTCCCTCAAGGTCTATATCAAGTTGGTTTCTCTGTATACTTACTGCCAATTTGATAATTCAGTTGATAAAAAAATCTGTCTGCAGTGAGGGAGACCTGGGTTTGATTTCTGGGTTGGGAAGATCCCCTGGAGAAGGGAAAGGCTATCCACTCCAGTATTCTGGCCTGGAGGATTCCGTGGACTGTATAGTCAGTCCATGGGATCCCAAAGAGTTGGACACGATTGAGCGACTTTCACTTTCACCATCAGCTCAAGTCATTCTCTTGACCTAACTATGCAATTAAAATATATGCCCATCTATCTACTCTACTGTTCTGTAACATTTAGCAATTCATTCATCTTATTGATTTATATACCCACATACACATATGTTTCCTGCATTTACTGTATCTTGACTCTTGATCTGGACTACTGCTGTCCTTTAAGTGAAAATAATACATGAGACAGTCTCCCATACTCTCCTGATGCAGAGTAGGAGCTCAATAGACACTGTATATTGCACTGCTTTTCTACCTCATAACATTTACCATATATCTAGGTAACAAATACATAATAACATGTTTTTAACTAATTAATCAATTGATTGAATATAGTATTTTCTGGAATGTTTTCTGTTTTGTGAGGATTTTTATCATGAATCTTTTTTTTCCTCAGTAAATTAAGAGACAAAAAAATTTAGCTACTGCATTTGGGCAGCTTATAATCATCTCAAAAGAGAGATAAAAGAGAAAAATCTACTTTGAGTTTCAACACTGAAAGTTGTATGAAGAATTTTTTCCATTTATATTAAAAATATTTTTAAAATGTTTTTCCAAATAAAAAATTTGGAAAAGATGAAAAATCTTACAAGCAACATTGAAATCGTTTTGTCATTTTCTTATGTCTTCCTCCCTAAATACACATTTTATTTTACAAAAGTTGGAATCATGGAATCATGTCACATATAATTTTTCATCTTTTTTATTTGCTAATATAGCTTTATTATTTACTTATATCATTTATATATTATTAGAGAATATTTGATAGTTATAAATATCCTATTATAAATATATAATATTTAATCATCCTCATACCTTGATGACTTGATGTTATTTTCATTTCTTTTTTTTTTGTTATAATGCTTTGATGAACATATATCAGTATAGTTTTCTTTATTAAACCTACTCTTCTTCTCCCATATTAAATGCACGTTTTTTGATGGTGAGTTCATTGTTTTGTATTTAGTTGAGGCTAAAGGGTTGGGCTGTATTCTTTTGTTCTCAAGAGTGGAATCCTTCTGAATGGAAAGGACAGAGCATTCTTTAGTGAATCTCGGGGAAAGATGTGTGTGTGTTAGTTGCTCAGTTGTGTCTGACTCTTTGTGACCCCATGGACTGTAGCCTGCCAGACCCCTCTGTCCATGGACTTCTCCAGGCAAGAAGACTTGAGTGGGTTGCTATTCTCTTCTCCACGGGATCTTCCTGACTGAGGGACTGAACCTACATCTCCTGAATTGCAGGCAAATTCTTTACCATCTGAGCCATCAGGGGAAAGAGGTGTTAGACTTATATCAAGATGTGAGACTCAGGCAGGCCCCTTTCTCTGGGCCTTGCTCTCTTTTCTCTGGACATGAGAGAGAGCGTCTAGAGGTATAAAGAAGATAGTTTCTGCCACATGGGAGAGAGCAAAAGTCAGGAGACCTGTTTGGGAACAATAAGCTGAAGATGAGCAAGTTACACCTTGTAAACTATACTTGTGGCTTTAAAACCTGGCTTTAAATTGATCCACAGTGAGAAATGCGTTTATATTCCAATGTAGTAAACATTATCCTCATACACACAACCAAAACAAAAACTTTGGGAAATGATCCTTATTCTTTTATGTGTGCTATACCCTCTGATATGTTATCTTCCTTTATATTCTTTTTTCTTTAACAATAATTGAAGATTGCGTATTGATGGTTACCTGCAAATTACAAATAGTATTGTTTCTGAACCTTACATAAATGGAAAAATTGGATACACATTATTGTATAGCTTCCTTTTTCAAAATTTAACATTATATTTCTGAGATATACTGTATATAGTATTCTACCATATGAATATCTGGATATTTCTTTAATCAGTCTTCTATTTGTAGACATTTAGATTATTTATTTTTTATATTTTAAGGCTATTAACTGGTGTCAATTTTAACTATCAGTTTTAACTTCTGTCAGTTTTCCAAAAAGATAGTTCATTTTTATTTCCTCTAGCATTTTATGAAATGTCCTTGTCACTAGACCCTCATCAGTACTGGTCCTCTAGTCTTAAATTTTGTTCTAATATAGAGTCTCAGCAGATAAATTATGTAGTTTATATCGATGAAATTATCCTTATTACAGGTGCCTTTTCTGCTGTGATAATAGTTTTAAAATTTGACACTGATATGCAAACATATTGGAAGGTGAAAATGACATTTTATTTTTTTAATGTATTTATTTGCTTATTGAACAGATTGATTTCTTTAATACGTGTCTTGGCCATTTAAATTTTCTTGTTCCTGACTGTAGTAGTTTTACTCCTTTGTACTTTTTGCCCCTTTTCTAACTTTTCTATTGAAGTCAACAATTAAAAGATATATATTTGGGCCTTTTAAACAGATACCACCCATTTATCAGTTGAGCAAGTTCAAAAGTGAATATCCTTTCTGCCAAAAAAGTAGGTCTTGTTTCAGAGACTTTTCCATACCCTTTATTTGTGGAAATTTTATGTAATCTTGACCTGGGTTTTGATATCAGGGGCTATCATCTCACAGCAAAGAAATACTCATCTGAGTGCCCTCTTAGTCTTTTGTTTCTAATGTTAAAACTTTGAGAAGTTGTCATTCACTCACAGTAAAGGGTTCTTGTTTACTTAGAATCAGTGCTTTTGGAGACAGTTGCATAGTTAAACAATTCCTTGTATAAAGATGGCTGGTGTGAAATATGCTTTGGTTTTAGTTCCCGAGACCAATGGGCAGACTAACTTTTTTTTCTTTTTTCTTTTCTCAGACTAGCTTTTCATGTACCATTTTTTGATTTCTGAATTTCTTTCCTTACAAAAGGGGAAAAGGATGAAAGTTGTTTCACACACATCATAATGGAAAAGAACTTATACTGAGATTGGCAGGTTGTAAGTTTCTTCTCATCTTTCTGGGAATAGATTCTCATAGTATCAGTTCCATGAAAATTAAAGACGTGAGCCGAGGAAGAAACCAGAATTGGTTTTCATTCTTTGACCTACTTTGGAACTGACTTCTAAAATATTAAATGAAGAATTGAGCTGGATGCTGTTTTAGCGCAAAGAAATAGCCCTTTTGGTCCAGAGGGTTGATGCCTGTTGAGAAGTCCAGCAGCTGACACTATCATCAGGTCATGTCTGAACAATGATTTTTTTACCATTCCGTATAACTTTTTATGTGTTTCCTGTTGTTCTTTCCTTCTTGAAAGTGATAAAATGAAGTTGGATATGCTTCTAAGCAACTCTGTCAAGGGAGAGGAGAATCCAGTGTATGTGGTCAGTACGAGTTGCAGAAGAGGCTCTGTGCGTGACAAAGAAAATCCGCTGATGACCACTCTGAGGTTGATTGTGACACTTGGACCACGCCATGTGGATTTTTATTTCAAAATTTAGGAAAACTAATCTTAGATGTGGTGGTAGGAAACACTGTCACCAATGCGTCTACAGTTTGACAGGATAATGTTCTATTTAGTCATAATTAGATCACTTTAATAGTGCCTAGCATAGCTCTTGTCTGGAAAATCTCATGGAAAGAGGATTCTGGTGGGCTACAGTCCATCCAACCAGTCCATTCTGAAGGAGATCAACCTGGGATTTCTTTGGAAGGAATGATGCTAAAGCTGAAGCTCCAGTACTTTGGCCACCTCATGCGAAGAGTTGACTCATTGGAAAAGACCCTGACGCTGGGAGGGATTGGGGGCAGGAGGAGAAGGGGACGACCGAGGATGAGATGGCTGGATGGCATGACGGACTCAATGGACGTGAGTCTGAGTGAACTCCAGGAGTTGGTGATGGACAGGGAGGCCTGGCGTGCCGCGATTCATGGGGTCGCAAAGAGTCGGACATGACTGAGCGACTGAATGGAACAGAACAGTCCATAGGGTCGCAAAGAGTCAGACACAACTGAGGTGACTTAGCACACATGCACAGCACAGTGTAAATACATAGTAGTTCTTTATGCATGCTTGTTAAATTTAACTTGTGGAATATTTTTACAAATAATGTTATTTATCAAGAACTTTCCTGATGTCATGCAGTGCACTAAACACTTTGTTAGTTCATGTAATTCTCAGTTTTATCATTATTCTGATTCAATGGGTGAAGTAATTAAGACAGGATGTTAAGAAACTTTTCCAATTAGGCAGTGGGAATAGATTATGTATTGTATTGCTGTGCTCAGATGCTCAGTTGTGTATGACTCTGCATCCGCACAGACCGTAGCCCACCAGGTTTGTCTGTCCATGGGATTCTTCAGGCAAGAATCCTGATCCAGGGCTCGAACCTGTGTCTCTTATGTCTCCTGTATGGGCAGGTGGATTCTTTACCACTAGTACCATCTGAGATGAACAGATTTAAATCCAGGCAATCTAATGTGCATGTCTTACTTTTAAACTATACTATAAATTACTCGCTAATTTTATTTGTAGTATGTGAGATAAAATCATCACAAAAACCTTTTTAAAATCATATTTATAACTGGGACTGTAAGCTACAATACTATGATTTTGAGTTTAAAAAGCCTTTTATCTAAAATAAACTCAGAAAATTGGATTCTGTAAACAGAGTGTATGGAATGTTGGAAATACACATTATGTAATAAGTGTCTTCATCGGGGATATGAGAACCAGTCAACAGTGTTTGTTTCCATTCCTGCTTCTTTTCCATTAATGTGTTCATATAAATGGAAATAAGCTGTTAGAAATCATAGACAGCAGAGTACATACTGTATTTACCGTCTAAAAACCAGAATAATAAGTTAGCAACTTTTGGCTAGTTAACAAAATTGTACTCTTGTGGGTGAAGTGTTGAGAAAGTAGTTAACGTGATACTTTTGAGTTTTTTTTTTTTACACTATCAGTAACAACTGTTATATAGCCAGCTGCCTCCATGCTGTCTCCACTTGGATGTCTAGTAGGCATTTTTAAATTTCACATGTTTATTATAGAACTCTTGATTTCTTCTTCCCAAATCAATTCTGCTTCTGGTCTTTCCCATATCTATAAATGGAAGCTTATATTTATCTAGTTACTCAAGACAGAAAATCTAAGAATCCTCCTAAACTCGTTTATGTCTTTAACAACACATATATATTGATTCTATTAGCTAAAGTTTCAAATATATCCCAAATCAGACCACTTTTCATCATCTCCACTACTAACAACCAAGTTCTAATCAGCTGTATCTCTAGGCTGCACTTCTGCAGTATCTACTAATCGGTCACCTTGCTTCCCACTTTTTTCCTCTTATTAAATTCACATATGTTTTATAATATACATATTTTATATGTCTTGTAATTAGTGTATATGTTTTATAATAATATTATGAAATATATAAAATATATAATGTTTTATATGGTATATATAATTATATTATATATATTGTTATATTGACTTCCAAGGTGGCTCAGTAGATAAAGAATCTGCCTGCAGTGCAGGCAATGCAGGAGGCACAGGTTCAATCCCTGGAAGATCCCCTGGAGGAGGGCATGGCAACTCATTCCAGTACTCTTGCCTGGAGAATCCCATGGACAGAGGAGCCTGGCAGGTTACAGTCCAAAGGGTCGCAAAGAATCGGACACCACTGAAGCAACTGAGCATGCATGCACATATTATGTATATATAAATATTATATAATATCATATAAATATATTAGACAGTATATTTTATGTAAATATACATACATAACATTTTAAGGGTCTGAATGAGTCAGAGCTTTTCCTTGTTTAATTTCCTCTCATATTTTTATGTCCCATTGACAATTAAATCTAAACCACTGCAGCTTCCTGAAAGATCCTATGTAATCTGGTCCCTGAATACCTCTCTGATCTCTGTTCAGATCAGTCTCATCTTGCTCAGTCCTCTCTGCCTACTTTCTTGAGGTTCCTTGTTAAACTTAATTTATTCTTGCCTTGTCTAGACCTAAGTTCTCAATATTTTTCATAGCTCATTACCACCTTATGTTAGGTCTCTGCTTAAAAACATTTCTCAAAGGGGCTTATCTGACCATCTCATCTAAAATCATTCTCTTCCACACCCTTTATTCATTTTCCCTGATCCTGTTTAGTTTTTCTTCATTGAATTTATTATGGGGTTGATGTTCAAACTATATAACAACTGGGACACCTCTAACACTGACCAGTCAAGAAGAGATGTCGATGATTACACTTTACTGGGTACCTTCTGACTGAATATCAGTTATAACAACCTTATATTTATTATGTTATATGCTACTCCTTTATTTATATCTCTTTTTTCCTCCCCAGTACAGGCATCAGAGGGCAAGAACATTGTCTTGTACCTGCATATAGTGGGGCTTAGTAAATATTCGTTGAATGAATAAATGAACTGCTAGATATGTTAATTTGATCATAACATTCATATTAAAGATTATTGCTCTAATACATATATGGTCTTTGGGATGTATAGAACCTTTGGAGGTCCTTGATCTTGAAGATATCATAAGAATTTTTTGTTTTTAAAGTATGTAAGCACTATAACAAATGCAGATACAACTGCCACTTAAAATTAGCAGTGGTACATATTGGTTTTTTTTATGATTTTTAAAAAAATACTGTCCAAGTTGAAATCATCTTTGTCTTCATGCCCTGATCCATTTTTTGCCTCCCTCTCCCAAAGGGAACCACTGTTGTAAATTGGTACATTTCCTTCTAGTCCATATTTTATTATTTTTTATACCAAGCTTGTGTGTTCATAAAAAAAATGCAATTTTTATTTGGGGCTTTTTAAATATTACCATCCTGAAAAATCTATCCTGTTACTTACTTTTTTATTCAACAATGTTTTTGTAAATTATCCATTTGATCTGTATGATCTTATCCATTCATATTAAAAATATATATACCATTGTATAAATACAGTCTTTGTTATTTAGGGAATTTAGGAAGTTCTTTTTTTTTTTTTTTTTTTTTTTAGTTTTATCTAATTACAGTTCACTGAGCAATAAAAATTTTTGTACCCATATCTTGGTGCATATGAGCAAGATTTTTGTTTTATTTTCTTTTTCCCAAGATGTATACCCAGTAACCAATTTGTTGGTTTATAGAGTGTGATATTTTCATAAAAAGCAGTTGGACCCTTTATATTCCTACCAACAAATTATAAGGATTCCCCTAAGTTTTGTCTTGTATACTAATATGCTTCCTTTTACTGTGTATTGAAAAAAAGTTTAAGAAATCATGTTTTTTTATTGCCTTAGATGTCATGATACTCATAGTTTGATTTAATTATCATCACAACTGTAATTAACTTGGGATTTTTAATAGGACTCTATATACCATGACCTTTAATCGCTCATCTTTTAAAAAAAAAAATCGCTCATCTTTTAGAAATTACTTAATAGTAAATCACTTGGACATTGTATGGGCATCATTAATAAATATTCATAATTATGGATCAATAGGAATAGAGAATTTAGAGAAATAAATATTGAGCCAAACTATAAACAAACTTCTTTGACTAGATTTTTATACCTAGGGCAACAAATTTTTAAGAGTGGCATCTTCCACCTGAATTGAAAGATATACTCTGATCTATATAACTTATACAAAAATCATAGTTAAAAACATTTTTTTGTCTTTTTTTAACTTTACAATATTGTATTGGTTTTGCCATTTAGCTATATATAATTTTTTCTCCAAAATCACTATCTTCATTACGGACTGTAACAATAACCTTATAGTGCTTTTAAACTGGAAGTCTCTTTGCTTACTTTGCAAAATGATATATAAATATTGCCTCATCCATCACCAGAATGACTTGTTTCCTAGATGAAAACCTGAGGGTGATGTGTAACTGTAATAAATTTGGACAGCGAGGGAAGGGTTCCATTTCCAATTAAAACCGACAGCCAGGATGTTTCCATTTAGGCTGACAGTGTAGGTAGATCAGTACACATTTTGTTCATTTGCCTGTTTGTATGGGGCAAATTGGGATTGTTTTAGGAGTAAAAACAGTAAAGATTAAAAAAGTAGCCTCATGCTAGTAAGAATAGGCCAAATGCCCTTTCTGGATAGGAAGTTTCCAGGATCCTTGGGTCCTGGGCATTTTTTAAAATTAGTTAATTCATTGATTTATTTTTGTTGAAGTAAGTTGATGTCCCATATCGTGTTAGTTTTGGGTGTAAGGGTGTTGGACATTTAGAATCCTGGTATTCTGAAGTAGGGGCTTCCCTCATGGCTCAGCTGGTAAAAAACCTGCCTGCCAATGCAGGAGACCCAAGACACGTGGGTTTGATCCCTGGGTTGGGAAGATCCCCTAGATTTGGAGATGGCAACCTACTCCAGTATTCTTGCCTGAAAAATTCCATGGACCTAGGAGCCCGGCGGGCTACAGTCCATGAGGTCACAAAGCATCAGACATGACTGAATACATGCGCATGTGTGTGTGTGTGTGCGCGTGCACACACACACACACACGCGCGCGCACACACACACACACACACACACACTCCTAAGTAGAGTTGTGTGCTTGGGAAAGTGTGTGCCATTAGGGATATTTTATTTGTATTCAATAAATTCAAGGTTCAAGTTTCAACTTAATCAAGTTATTACATTTCTTTGTTCTGAGCAACAGTTAGATAAAGATAATACTTAACACAGTGCTCAGTAAATATTAATCACCTTTATCATTGTGATTATCATTTCTATTGGTAAAAAGTTGAAGTCCTTCTGATTCTCATTCCTGCTTTGATGGGATCTTCTGAATATTTTCCCTTTAGTTTCCTTTTTGTGAATTGCCTGGCTTTTCCTGATGTTACTAATGGCATCTAATAACTAACTGTGAGGCTCTGGCTCCAAGCCAGGTGTTTAAAATCAAAATAATTTCACAACTGTGGTTTTGAAGTAAATGAAATGTATTCTAAATAACACAGTATTAAAATAATTATTCATGGATGCAATGGCATTTGCACTGAGATTATAATGGATCAATGTTTTCACAACTGCACTAGACATGCCTAACAGCAACATAGTGACTCCTTACAAAAACAAAAAATGTTAAAGTAAATAACTGTGAGAAAATAAATAAAAGCTCATTTTCTTAGTAAAATATTGGAATGGGATCGCTGTGTTGAATCTCATGGAGGCCTAGAAGTAAAAGAGAGAAATTTCAACATGGGAAATGGAAATGCCAAGTCCTAAATCAACTTTTCTGACTACTGTATTGCCCATTTATCCTCTTTGCTCGAAAGTATCCAGTGTATCTCCATCATGGTCCTGAGCAACAAGACAAACATTGTTCATCACTGCATTATTTATAGTAGCCAGGATAGAATCTAACTTTGTTATCACAAGACTAGAAATCTAATCTCTAACTCCTTTTCCTCATTGGAACTATTTTTAAAGGCAATTTGACAGCAATATTTCTTAGGCATGCTACAAACACGTTATAGTAAGTAGTTATCCTTACCAGTATTTAGCACCTCATTTTGTAATTATTGGTGACTCGTCTGTCTCCACACTAACACTGGAAGCTCCTTGAAGACAAGGAGCCCTGTTCTCCCTTATATCCCAAGCAATTAGTTTAGTGCCTGATACACAATGGGCCCTTAATATATAGTGGTGGAATGAGAGTCCTTCTAGCAGTCTGCTTTCCTGAATCTCTGCTGTCTCCACGTTTACTTTCTTTTTATTGTCCCTTAATAATCTTTCTTGCCACCTCAATTCTTCTTTCCACTGTCTTTGCCATTATTTATGATATCAAGTGACCTCGTGCGGAATCTGGCAGAAGGTGACCCTCAGGGATATCTTGTTGGGAGTATTTAGTTCTTTAACATAGTGGTGTTCCCCTCAGTTAGTTCAATACTCTGAGTGTTAATGGAATTTCTTGTTCTGCAGAGCCCTGTGCAGGGCATTAATGGGTGATAACAATAATAGGCTAGCTTTTGCCTTCAAGCAGCCTTATAAAGTAAACAGCTGTTTACAAAGAAGAAGAAAGTAAATGCTATGCTGGAGCAATGTATAAAGAGCTATGGGAGCACAGAGGGAAGCAGCTTATTGAAAATTCAGAGGGATCAATGATAGCTTCATAGAGGAGATGGCCTTTAAGCTGAGCTTTGAGGGAAGAGTAAACTGCTCTGAGATGGAAGAATAAAGAATGGAAGGACAGTCCAGCTTCAGGACACAAGCAAAGCCTTGTCTTTAGCTTTCCTTTTAAACTGATTTCCTTTCATGGATCTATCTCAGCAGTAATAAATGTTATGACTGTGCCATCCATGAATTAATCTAAATTCTGTTTAGCTGTCCTTATGTTTCCCAATACCTGATACTGTAACATCATTTTTTAATACCTGTCATATTCTCCTCCTCTCTATCAATCATTAAACACAATCATGTAGGTGAAGGTACTTACAAAAGACAAAGTGCTATATAAAGTGCTATACAAAGATACTATAATTCTTATTACTTATTTATTTGTAAGATCAGTGATCACAAATCTTAGATACTTAACAGATCATCTAGAGAGTCAATTCAGTAAATATTTATTGACGTCTAACCAAGTAATTTTGACCAGAAAGATCAAAATGAACACAGAATTCAAATACAAGCAACTTAACCTGGCCTATGTCTATAGCTCTGATATTCAGAAGGTCTTCTATAATTCTAGCCAAACCTGTTTTCCTTCTTTTCCCAAAATACTTAGTTTTTCTTTTCCTAAAATACTGATTTGAGACTATATAATGTTTCATTGGCACATTGGACTATCAGTTTTTACCACTGATTTCCGTAAAAAAATTTATAAAACTTCTTGAATGCCGTTTTTTTTTTTTTTTTTAATTTGGTCTTCAGTGTTCCAGAACAGATCTTTATAACTCCATGAACTTGCCTATAGCCATCCTTAGAGTGGCATGAATTTATGTATGATCACCAAAAAGATCTTTATTCTAAACAGTCTATCCATAAATATCAATACATCAATATTGCATTCTTCCCAGTTTATTAAATAGATGGGATATAGAATAAAAATTATATATATATGATTAATTATGATTAATGTTAAAAGTCCTAGTATCTAGAGTTTAAATTCCAACTTTATTGTACTAGTGATTCGTATGTGTATGCATGCGTGTGTGCATGCTCAGGTGTGTCTGACTCTTTGTGATCCTATAGACTGTAGCTTACTAGGCTCCTCTGTCCATGAGATTCTCCAGACAAGAATACTGGATTGAATTGCCATTCTCTCCACCAGGGGATCTTCCAGACCCAGGGATCAAACAGGTGTCTCTTCTGTCTCCTGCATTGGCAGGCAGAGTCTCTACCACTGAGCCACCAAAAAGAACTTAAAAATGGTTTCATGCATTTTGAGTCATGTTAACAGTAATATATAAATGGCAAGCCCCATCTTACAAGTGGGGAAGCTGAGGTTTTTTAAAAAAGGTTAAATCACTTGTTCTCAGTCACAGTAATAAGTGATAGATGTTAGATTAGATTATACATATTTTTAAAATTATGAACTTCTATTGCATTTCATTTGAAGAATAAAGATTGCATATATTGTACCAAGAACTAAAGGTATAACATGTATGAATTTAATCTTTGAATGAAAGTTTGAATGAATTTTAAAAAGATGTAAGTATTTTGGCCTTGAGCTTCCAATTTTTCTCAAAGCCATTCTTTTATCTTTTCATGTTTATGTCTTTTATTACTTAAGTAAGCACTTAGCAAAAGAACATTGCAGTCATTATTGATGCTTCTTAGCTTGGATTGCCACAAAGTTTATGAAAGGCTTCCACAGAAATAATCTTAGACAAGTTCCTCTGGGCTCCATAGTATTAGAGGCATTGAGCTATTGACAAATTGATACCAGAAAAGAACTTTGAGGTCCCTGGAGGAAATGTAGCCTGCAATCTCACAATGTAACTAATGGAAGTTTACTATGAAACTAGATTATTCACGTAGTTATAGTCTAAAATGAGCCAGGCTGTTCTCAAATGTTGCTTCTACTGGCTTTTCTTTCTTTCTTTAATAGAAATCCACAATCATCATAGAAAATCATATGTTAGGTTCCTGTTTCCATTTTAGAGAAATGTCAGAGGTAAAAAGGACTTCAGTGCTAAGTTGTAATATAATGTCAAGGAGCTCTGCATTCATGTTTATAAGTGTTTATTGATCTACGGAATGAGATA
Organism: Aepyceros melampus; assembly: GCA_006408695.1. Lineage (NCBI taxonomy): Eukaryota > Metazoa > Chordata > Mammalia > Artiodactyla > Bovidae > Aepyceros > Aepyceros melampus. Next base: position 153,247 of record SJXQ01002455.1, on the reverse strand, counting down.
CTATGTCCAGGAGAGTATTTTTTGATTATGTAAATCCTATTTCTTTTTATTATTTTGGACAGTTTAAAATCTTTCTCTCTATAGAAACTTGCAGTATCTTTGCCTTAACTTAACATGTCTTTTTGTCTATACCTGTTCATGAGCATTTCTGCTCCCTTTAAAGAAAATACAAGTGGAATGACTTTGAAATGATCTTTTCCAAGGTCAACAAAATAATCCCAGTAGTAAATCTGTTTTAAAATAATCCTCTTTTGAATTGCATCCTAGAGGAACATAAGAACAAGCACATTCTGTACTTTTTTTTTTTTTTCCACGTCTGTAGCAGTTTCTTTGATCTCTCTCCTATTTGGCTCAGCCCTCCAAATTTGGGACAGGTCTGTCAGGTCTCTCAGTCTGTCTTGACTATGGAGGGGTGGCTCATAGAAACCACTTAGCAACAAAATCTCCAGAAATACCTTTAAATCACTAACTACTTTTTGTGATTTCATGACTTTCTAAAAAATTGATCAAATTGGTCACCAATTTCGTATGTACACCATGTTCTTGACAGACTGAAATTTGCCAGAACCATGGCAAAGTCCATATTCAATCTAGGCTTCTTTTCTTATCAGACTTGTACCCACATTTACTGATAGAGTGAAAATAAAGTATCCACTTCAAACAGTCTAATCTGCACATGTATTATTTGGGTCTGTAGTCTGTGTATCAAACAGTTTTCTTAAGTATATAGATTTTATAAAGAGTGGTGAGAGTATTTTGGAGCTTTTAAAAGAAATTTTGTTATTTATTTTTGACTGCATGCAGGCTTTCTCTAGTTGTGGTGAGTGAGGGCTACTCTCTAGCTGCGGTGCCAGGCTTCTCACTGTGGTGGTGGCTTCTCTTGTTGCAGAGCACAGACTCTAGAGGGTGAGGACTTTAGTAGAAGCAGCACTGGGTTCAGTTGTTACGGTTCATGGGCTTAGTTGCCTCATGGCATGTGGGATCTTCCCAGAGCAGGGATCGAACCCGTGTCCCCTGCATTGACAGGCAGATTCTTAATTATTGGACCACCAGGGAAGTCCTTGGGGCTTCTTGATACATAGTGTGCACCGTTTTTTTGATGGTGAGATTCTGTGGGGTGTACATTTCCGTAAGGTCTTGACCACCTGGAAGAAGCAAGGTTATACCTAAGCATGAATTCAAGGAAATTTGAATGGAGAATTACTAGTTCTGATAGAACTAGGGCTTCCCTGGTAGCTCAGCTAGTAGAGAATCCGCCTGCAATTCAGGAGGCCCTATTTCGATTCCTGGGTCAGGAAGTTCCCCTGGAGAAGGGATAGGCTACCTACTCCAGTGTTCTTGGGTTTCCCTGAAGGCTCAGATAGTAAAGAATCCACCTGCAGTGTAGGAGACCTAGGTTCAATCCCTGAGTTGGGAAGATCCCCTGGAGGCAGGCATGGCAACCCACTCCAGTATTCTTGCCTGGAGAATCCCCGTGGACAGAGGAGCCTGGCTTGCTACAGTAAATGGGATCTCAAAGAATCGGACACAGCTGAGGGACTAAGCACAGCCCTTGGCCAAGCTCCAAGACAGCAACATTCCTTTTTCTGCCTACTTTTCCCTTGGTCCTTATAGCTCTCCTAATGGGTGGCATCCTTTCATTGCATCAGGAGGGAGTAGGGGGCCTTAATGGCAAAGGCCTTAATAGGAATGATTTATGCTGTTACTCCTTCTAGAAATGTCTACATTTTTAGTAGGATCTCACAAAGGAGTGAATGGCTATGTAATAATGCAGTTTGACATGGTGAGATATCAATTTTAGGGCAAAGAGTACCTTTTACTTTTTCTTCTCTCTGATACAATAGCCAAGACACCTTGCACCAGCCTGCTGTATCAGAATTCAATTAGAGAAGCAGAAATAGCAGCAGATAGATAAGAATTGCATTGTAAACAATTGGCTTATACACCAATTATTGGGTTCTGCTAAGTCACTTCAGTCGTGTCCGACTCTGTGTGACCCCATAGATGGCAGCCCACCAGGCTCCCCCATTCCTGGGATTCTCCAGGCAAGAACACTGGAGGAGGTTGCCATTTCCTTCTCCAATGTATGAAAGTGAAAAGTGAAAGGGAAGTCACTCAGTCGTGTCTGACTCTTCACAACCCCATGGACCGCAGCCTACCAGGCTTCTCTGACCATGGGATTTTCCAGGCAAGAGTACTGGAGTGGGGTGCCATTACCTTCTCTGAATTATTGGGTTAGGCAAATTCAAAGTATAAAGCACACTATCAGGAAAGACATGATAGAACTCTCAGGCATGTTCTGAAGCTGCTGTCCAGAGATAGAATTTCTTCTCCAGAGAAACCTTGGTTTTACTGTTAAAGTCTTTCAACTGATGAATCTGGCCCACTCAGATTATCTAGGATAATCTCTCTTACTTTAAAGTCAACTGATTATGCACTTTACTTGTGCTGTGTTAAGTTGCTTCAGTTGTGTTCGACTCTTTGACCCTATGGACTGTAGCCCGCCAGGATCCTGTGTCCATGGGATTCTCCAGGCAAGGATACTAGAGTCAGTTGCCATACCCTCCTCCAGGGAGTCTTCTTGACCCAGGGATTGAACCCTTGTTTCTGGCATCTACGTACATTGGCAGGTGGGTTCTTTACCACCTACCACTAGTGCCAACTGATTACGTCTGTAAAATACCTTCAGGCAGCTCCTAGATTGCTGTTTGAATAATTGGTGGCCATTGCTTGGTGGGTTGACACATTATCACGTCTGCTCTTTAGGAATACTAAAATAAAAAAACATTTCAAAGTGTTTAGCTACTTAGGTTTCTTACATACATATATACTTTAAGATCTAAAGGAAGTGATATTGAAAATATATTGGGACCTAAGCAAGATAAATACATTACTTCTTTTTTAGGGGGCATGTGTATGTCATTCTTCAAAATTCTAATGAGTGAAAAATTTAAGTACACAGGAAATATTTTATTTATCCTTATGATCATTTTGTGGATAATGATTTAATAGTATGATTATAATTAGCAGTCTTAATGAATGACAAGTCAACTAATTATACACAAAAATTATTGTTACTGATGATACTAGTAAAAAAAGCAATTATTTAAATGGCAGGTATAGTATCATTAAGGTTAATAACCAGATATAAACTAAACATAATTATTGATGCTGATCATCAAAACCAGTTGGAAATGAATTAATTGGATGTATCATTTGGTGCCATTTATGTTTTATTTTAAAAGCAGTTATTTATAGGTCAGGTTTAGAAAACATATTTTAATTGATCAAGTTACCATTGCTGACCCCCAAATCAAATTTATGTAATGATTTTTCACATCAAAGGGTATATTTGGGCTCACAGTTCTCTTTACTTTTCTTAGAACTCTTCAATAAGTATATTAATAATGGAGCCAGTATTACTTGTAGCACCATACAAATATTTAGTGTCCCAACCCATAATTTAATAAGACAAAGTTTAATAGTGTTGAAATCTAGCCTTTAATTGTGATGAAATCAGATTGACTGATCTTATTTTCTTAGTTCCAAACCAGATACCTTTTTCAGCATGACATTTTCTGTATCTCAAATCAATACCACCCTCTGTGCTGTCTTTAATATTTAAAAATATTAATGGCTGAGTTATTGATGTTTAAAATTGCTCAATAAAAATTTTTAAGTTTTTTTTTCTTACAGTACATATATTTAACATAAGACTTCCTAGTTTTCGCTGTCCATTCTGTGCCAGTTCTGAGTGTTAGACTTATGTTCCTTCTGTCTTCCAGCAAACAACTTTTTCTCCTCTTCCCTGGCCTTTTACCCTCTTCTCAAAGCCACTGGCAGAAGGCACTGAAAAGAGATTGCAGGTTTGGGATTAAGGTTTTGGCTGCCTCCAGGTGTCTAGCTGCCTCAGAGACACTGGGCCCTTTCTGGTCTCAGCACCTTGCACGACTCTGCCTCTGTGTGTACCAGCAGTGGCTCAGAGGCTTCCCGGCTGTCCTGTGCCAAGCCTCCATAGGGCTCTGTGATAATTGTTGTCCTAGCATTAGTCACTTCACATCTGCTACATTTAACATTCTAAATTCCATTTCCCCTGCCCTCATAAACATAATTTCCTATCTACCCTCTGAAGACGCACAGCGTTTCCTGAGACTCTGAAGTGATATTCACTAACCTTGTCCTAGTCAATATGGTTGCTGAAAGCTGACTGTAAGCACCACTGATTTTCTAGTATCATATTTGCATTGCTACATAGAAATTCTGTTATCAATAGCCTGGAATTTGGGAGTTGGAGGGGAAGAGGGATGATGGGTAATTGGACGTCAGAACTAAACATTAATTTACTCTTTTGTGTCTGTTTCCCTTCTTTTACCAACTAGGATAATATATGCTATTTATTTATTTGCTTTAGCTGCTGTCTGCTACTATAAGGCAAACATCTTATTTGTTTAATCCTCAAACAACTGTTTGAGGTAGGTATTACTGTCCTTGTTTTACACTTGAGCACTCTGAGACTCAGAGAGGTCAAATAGCTTTGTCAGTTATAACAAAGCTAATGAAGGACAGAGGTGGGATCCACCCCTAATTCTGAAACCTCTACTTTGCAAAGGGAAATTTTGGAGACCCTATAATAATATATTAACAACTATCAGTATTCTTGCCTGGAGAATCCCGTGGACAGAGGAATCTGGCAGGCTGTAGTCCATAGGGTTGCAAAGAGTTGGATACAGCTAAGCCACTTAGCACACACATCTTCTATTGAGCACCTGCTATGTGCCAGGACTGTTGTAAGAATTTTTAAATCTATTAACTCACATCGGCTCTAATAGTTAGGTACTGTTATTGACCCATTTTTCAAACGAGGAGGGTGGGGCACAGAAAAGTTACGTAATTACCCAAAGTCACACAACTAGCTTCTTATGTGGTGCGGTGGTAAAGAATCTGCCTGCCAATGCAGGAGACGCAGGTTCGGTCCCTGGATTGGGAAGATCCCTGGAGAAGGAAATGGCAACCCACTGTAGTGTTCTTGCCTAGAAAATTTCATGGACAGGAGAGCCTGGTGGATTATCGTCCATACTGTTGAAAAAGAGTCAGACATGACTGAATGACTGTGAGCATGTGTGCGTGTGCACAACTAGCAAAAATCTTGTCAGTCTGGTTGTAGATTCGTCATATTTAATCTGTGTGCCATAGTATATGAAGTAAGAATTCCAGAGTCCAAGACATAAACCCGCTGAACTATACTGTCACTAGGAAATAAAAATGAACACTCTTTGGTTAAGGCATTCTTGAAATGTAAAAATATTGGCTATGCTTTTAGAAGTTGTCTTGAAAGGAAATGGAATGTTTACAAAATCAAATTGATTAAGGGTTTGTCTTAAATTGTAGACTTCTTGTTCCATGTCCTTGCGCTAGGAACTTTCATAAATGTAAACTTGTTAATTTATACTTGGGAAACAAACAAACAAACAAAAAGCTTAGTATTTTAAAAAGCAGTAAGTGCTTTGTTGAATGTTTATGATGTATGAAAATAATTTTTTTTTGGCAAACTCTACAGTAAAGAATTGGGTAGTATCCTTCTGCAGTCTGTGTGCTGTAAACTTGATTTTTGAGAACTACTGCCTTTTTTAGAGAAATCGCCTCATTCTGAACAGAGGACTTTTCTGTTTCCGGATTGCTGTGAGATTGGTACAGGAGAGTTCCATAATAAATTAACTGGTCCCCAAGAACATCATAATGACTCTCTAGTAGCAAAGTAATTATATTTTACTTCTAAGCCATTATGCGGTATTTTTCAAAGAAATCAAGTAGCAGTGCTTCAAAGACTTACTGAGATATACCCAGCCAGGATGCATTTTTTTTCCAGTGTATCTTAAAACCTCTTCATGATTCTCTATTCTAGAAATCTTTTTCATTTTATGCTTTATTCCTTTTCCCTCTTATGCTCTTGTTTTTAATTCTAGGATTGGATATAGTCTTGTCTAGGATACAGAAAGACTTGTGATTCTTTGAAAGGGATTGGTGTTTCTCTTTTTCAGTAATAAATAAGTTGAGTAAGCTGGCACATTTTTTCTACTTGGGGCAGGGAGGAAGAAAACTTGTGGGCCAAAGCTTCTTTGACCACAAAATAAGACCCACAACACTTAGCTTTGCCTGAAATTTTATGTGCTAAACCCAGCACCCTTCAATAATGCCCTGGCATACCTGACACCTTGGAAATGAAGGTTTTACAGCTCTCTGGATGTTCAGGAAGACTATACCCATCTATTGAAAGCAGTGTGAGCTGTTTAAGAAGTTCTTACTTAGAGCAGTGAAAAACACTGAGAAAAAAAATGTAACCTTTTATTCTTGTCCACCATTCTAAGAGAGATAAGCAAACCTTAAACCTCAAAAGATTTCATTAAAAAGAGTTTTCAGTGCCACTGCTGCTGCTGCTGCTAAGTCGCTTCAGTCGTGTCCGACTCTGTGCGACCCCATAGACGGTAGCCCATCAGGCTCCCCCGTCCCTGGGATTCTCCAGGCAAGAACACTGGAGTGGGTCTTAAGTGCCACATTGAGTGTTTATTCTGTTAGTCCTGGAAGAAAGATTTGAGTTTTAGAGTTCCATTTCTTTAAATAATTTAAATTCCATTCTAATTCCTTCAGAACTTTCTGATCTTGGCTAATAAATGCATTATACTAGTGAATACTACAATTGGGAGAGGAAAATTGAGTCCTGTTCAGGATTATGTGGCATGAAAAGTAATATGTATTGTATCCCACTGCAGAAAGACATGCAGAATTGTTTCTATTTTATATTGAGATTTTATTCCTCTGAACAAACAGAAACTATAGTTTTAGTCCAGTCACCAAAACAGTACTTGAATAATATCTGGGTTTGAATCATCTATAATTACTTAATAATGGCATTTATTGAGCATTTCATACCACATTTTATTTCTATTCTTCATTAAACCCTGTAAGGTACCTATCATTATTCCCAACCTATAGATGGTAAAAATGGATCAAACTTATCTAGGGACACACTGTTGTTTGAGCTGAATTTACTATGGAGTCTAACATTTTTGTCTGGATGTTTGCCTAGTAGTTTATTGTGCTAAAATATGCATGTATTCTTGCTTGTGTGTGTATTAGTCACTCAGTCGTGTCCAATCCTTTGCGACTCCATCGACGGTAGCCCACCAGGCTCTTCTGTCCATGGAATTCTCCAGGCAGGAATACTGGAGTAGGTTGCCATTTCTTTCTCCAGGGGATATTCCTGACCCAGAGATGGAACCCAGGTCTCCTGCATTGCAAGCAGTTTCTTTACCGTTTGAGCCACGAGGGAAGTTCTTCCTTACTTTCTTAATTATTTGCTTTGTCATTCCTCTCCTTCTTCCTGACCATTTTTCAGAAGGCTTTTAGTTCTCTGTAGAAGCTATAAGCCTATTTTATTAATAAAGCTTTTCTTAACCATCTCCCACCCTCCCTGCAAGCCTGATTTTTATGACCTTCCAAAGTGCTCCCGTAATAACATCCTGTCTATGCCTATGATAGCACTTACTACACTGTACCATGATCTCCTGTTTGTTTGTGCCGTTCACCTAATAGAGCAAGGATCTCTATTTTACATTAGAACTTCCTGGGGTGTTTTGAAGAGATGCTCATATTTGAGACCTTACTTTTGAAGATGAAGTTCAGATTATTTTAAGTGCCTAGGTAATTTTAAAAAAATTTTAATTGGAGAGTAATTGCTTAGCAACATTGTGTTGCTTTCTTCCATACATCAGCATGAATCAGCCATCAGTATACCTATGTCCCTCCCTTTTGAACCTCCCTCCTACTTCTTACCCCTCTAGGTTGTTACAGAGCATCTAACACAGGGAGCTCAAATCAGGTGCTCTGTGCCCAGGTTATTTTGATGCAAGTTCAAAATTGAGAAGTAAAGATTAACCTATAAATTTTTCAAAGGTGAGGATAATTCAACCGTATTTTCAAAATCTAGTACCATCCCTGATATTTAACAGATAATAAATAGTAGTTGGTTGAATGAATGAACTTTAAAAATGCTGACTTACTATGATTTTTGCAATATAAATATTTATTTATTTGATTAATATATGGTTGATGGGTGCATGAGTGTTGGAACATCTTTGAATATTTAAGAATAATACTAGCTTCCAATTCAGCTAGTGCTTTCTAATTTTCAGAACTAAGCTGTGCTATGTAGCACATTCGGAGAAGGCAAAGGCACCCCACTCCAGTACTCTTGGCTGGAAAACTCCATGGACGGAGGAGCCTGGTAGGCTGCAGTCCATGGGGTCGCTGAAGGTCGGACACGACTGAGCGACTTCCCTTTCACTTTTCACTTTCATGCATTGGAGAAGGAAATGGCAACCCACTCCAGTGTCCTTGTGAATCCCAGGGACGGGGAGACTGGTGGGCTGCCGTCTATGGGGTCGCACAGAGCCGGACACGACTGAGGCGACTTAGCATGCAGCACATTGGCTCTCCTAGGATGCTTCCTATGAGCTCCAAGTTCAAGAGAAGTAGTTTACCAGGATGGATGAAGTGCAGCCCTAGGGCAGCCAGAGTGTGAGGTTTCTTTGCAAGTCTGTCCTGGGCTTTGAAGGACATTTAGTTACTGATGTGTTATATCCTGTGCGAGTTCTGTGTCGGAAAGCAAGAGGCATTTTAGAATTCAGCAGCCTGCAGAGTGATCCTGGCACCAGCACACAGAGACTACTGCCTTGGGCAACTTAACAGGAGAAATTGATTGTTACCCTAGGTAGCCATCAGGATATTACTAGATTTCTTAGAGTCATAAGAACATTAAGTGGGTTTCCAGGACTGTAATATATCCTTCAGATCTCATTTCAATGACAATCAATGCTCATAGTCCTTCCAAAGCATGGAAAACATTCTGGTATATTAATGAAACTGAGGTACTGTCTTTCCCTTTGCTTTCTGTTTTTTGTTGTTTTTTGTTTTTCTCCTAAGAAAGTTAGGCAGGTTAACAAGACAGATGTCTTCTATGAAAAGCTATTACATAATTTGAAACAAAAGGCTAGTCTCTAATAATTGTAGGGTGTTGGGGGACAGTGAGTAAATTTACTTGAATAAGATCAATCATAGAAATTCTTTAGGGGCACCATATTTCAACTTGGCATGCAGATTCCAAACTCATTTACTGTATGCATGGTGAGAACCACATGTATTCAGTAGTTCCAAGGCCAGTTTTGTAAAGATTCATAAATTTGTCAGTTGGTTAGTCTCTGCACAGGATCATAAGTAATTTCAGTGTTGACAAGTACAGATTCTTGCTGGGGGCAGTTTGAAATTAAAGTCAGCAATCCAGGACAAATCAATAGCTACTTATTGAGGGCCCACTATTTTCAAGGCTAAGCACTTAGAGGGGACGGAAGCGGACTAAGACATGGATCCTACCCTCAAGGAACTTTCTGTTGGGCAGGAAAATTGTAGCTCTTAATTGTAAAATAAAGTCTTATTGCAAAGAAATGAATGGTTTATGGAGAAACACAATGGTAGGAGAACTTGATTTCTCAAAATTTAAGTGGTTGCCCATTCCTTATGGATGACCTTTTGTTCTTTTGTAGCTGCTATCAACAACTCTTTTGATAAGGGAGGTGCTGTAAAAAAATATGATGTATATGTTCTTTCTGAAATTAAGATAAAAATTACTATCCAATTTCCGTCGACTCAAAAAACATGCTTTTACTGTAAGTATCTGATGTTTTGGAGAAAGAATTTCACTGAATTAATCCTTATAAATAACACAGTTGTATGGATCCTCAACTAAGGAATTCAAAGATTGCCTATGCTTAGCGTGGTTATGATTTAATACTTAAAGATTTTTCCAATTTACAGTGGTACAAAAGCAATACATACTCTGGAAGCAACCTAAATGTCCATTGGCGTATGAATGGATAAGCACGTTGTGATACATATAAAGAATAGAATATTACTTAGCTATAAAAAGGAACACATTTGTGTCAGTTCTAATGAAGTGGATGAACCTAGAGCCTGTTATACAGACTCAAGTAAGTCAGAAAGAGAAAGACAAATATCATATATAAATGCATATATATGGGATCTAGAAAGGTCGTACTGCCGAGCCTATGTGCAGGGCAGCGACGGTGACACAGACATAAAGAAAAGACTTTTGGACACGGTGGGAGGAGGAGAGGGTGGGATTTGATTTGCGAGAATAGCATTGAAACATATATATTACCATATATAAAATAGATAGCCAGTGGGAGTTTGATGTATGACTCAGGGAACCCAAAGCCGGTGCTCTGTGACAACCTGGAGAGATGGGGTGGGGAGGGAGGGGGTTCAGGAGGGAGGGGACACGTGTATGCCTATGGCTGATTCTTCTTGATATATGGCAGAGGTCATCACAATATTGTAACTTACCTGCCAATTAAAAAAAAAGCAATATATACTCAGTAGAAGCCATAATTCAAAATTTGAAGTTTTCTCCTTTCCCAGCTGATGATGTGAGGTAGGAAACTCTCCTGTGATGCTGGGCAGGAGCCACAGCTTACAGTCAACCACATGCTCACAAAGTGAATTATTGATACACTTGTAACCATCCCATATCCATACAACCATTCTGTTTGTCCCTTTCAGTACTGTATTCAATAAATTACATGAAACATTCAACATTTTATTATAAAATAGGCTTATGTTAGATGATTTTCTCCAACTGTAGGCTAAATGTAGAGCTTCCCAGGTGGCTAGCAGTAAAGAATCCACCTGCCAAGCAGGAGATACGGATTCGATCCCTGGGTTGGGAAGATCCCCTGGAGAAGGAAAATGGCAACCCACTCCAGTATTCTTGCCTGGGAAATCCCATGGACAGGGAGCCTGGTGGCCTACAGTCCATGAGGTCATGAAAAAGTTGAACACAATTTAGCAACTAAACAGCAACAAGCTAAATGTAAGTTCTCTGAGCATATTTATGGTAGACTAGGCTAAGCTCTGGAGAAGGCAATGGCAACCCCACTCCAGTACTCTTGCCTGGAAAATCCCATGAACAGAGGAGCCTGGTAGGCTGCAGTCCATGGAGTTGCTAAGAGTCGGACACGACCGAGCAACTTCACTTTCACTTTTCCCTTTCATGCACTGGAGAAGGAAATGGCAACCCACTCCAGTGTTCTTGCCAGGAGAATCCCAGGGACGGGGGAGCCTGGTGGGCTGCTGCCTATGGGGTCGCACAGAGGCAGACATGATTGAAGCAACTTAGCAGAAGCAGCAGCAGCAGGCTAAGCTCTGATGTAAGTTAGGTGCGTTACATGCATTTTGAACTTAATTTTCAGCTTACAGTGGGTTTATCAGGACATAGTTTGTTGTTGTTTAGTCACTAAGCCATGTCTGACCTTTTTGTGACCCCCATGGACTGTAGTCTGCCAGGCTCTTCTGTCCATGGGACTTCCTAAGCAAAGATACTTGAGGATATAACCTCATTGTAAATTGCAGAAGATCCATACTCATTTGTTTATCAAAGTACAAATCTTAACGTCACCATTATGTGCATTAACTGACAGGAATGAACTATATGTGATCTTATTGTAAGGTTTAAGGATCTTATCTGAATTGGGGTATATTGAAAATTTGCAGGTTAAATACAATGCTGCATTGCATTAGGGAATTCACTAAAATGGATAAACAGAGTATATGTTTTCACAATCTCTATTTGGGTTTCTGATTTTGATCTACCATATCCAGGTTACCCAAAATGCTGCCATTTCCTCCTAACTGGTTCTTTCATCCAATCCTTACTGCCATTTGCTTTGTTTGGTGCCTTTTTACCTCTGATTTGAACAAATGCATACAGTCTAAAGCAGAGTTTCTCAACCTTAGCACATGTGACGCTGGATAGTTCTTATTGTAGGTAGCTGTTTTGTACATTATAGGATGTTGGGCAGCATCCCTGGCCTCTGTTTACTAAATGCCAGTAGCACACACCTCCAGTTTGTGACAAACAAAAATATCGCCTGACATTGTCAAATGTTCTTGGGGCAAAATTGCCTCAGTTGAGAACCTCTTGTCTAAGGCAGTGTCCTAAGTTTTCTTCCTCAGTCTCACCTCTGTTCATGATTGTTGCCATTTTAATGGTTCTAAGCCTTGCTTTTATTATGTCTCTTTTATGCCCCTAAACTTCCAATGACTTTTTACCCTAGTATTCAGACCTTTATTATCCTCACCCTTGTCTTTTTTGTTTCATTTTTAACAAAGTACTAATGCTGCTGCTGCTGCTGCTGCTAAGTCGCTTCAGTAGTGTCCGACTCTGTGCGACCCCATGGATGGCAGCCCACCAAGCTCCGCAGTTCCTGGGATTCTCCAGGCAAGAGTACTGGAGTGGGTTGCCATTTCCTTCTCCAGTGCATGAAAGTGAAAAGTGTGTTAACAAATTGCAGCAATGGGATAAAAAGCTAGTCTCCTGCTCTGCTTCTCTCTTTTCTCATCCAAGAGGCAACTTTAAAAACAATCTCTGCTTTGCTTCTAGTAGTTTTCTCCAAAGCTCTAGATATAGTCATAGTTTTATTTATTTGACTTATCAATTTTAGGCAATATCTATTGGTTCTGATTTAAAGTTTGTATTGTAGCTCAGTAATATAATTTGCCACTTACCCTCTCTTCTTTCCAAATTTTGACATTTAGGTAATTATTTATATTCATATATAGTTAGACTTTCCTGGTGGCTCAGTTGATAAAGAACACACTGCCAGTTCAGGAGACACAGGTTCAATCCCTGGATCATGAAGATCCCCTGGAACAGGAAATGGCAAACCACTCCAGTATTCTTGCCTGGAAAATTCCATGGATAGAGGAGCCTGGTGGGCTAAAGTCCACGGGGTTGCAAAGAGTTGGATATGACTGAGCATGCACAGTCAATCACTCATATGTACTTTAAAAAATAATATATTATTGGTTAGTCAACTTTCAGAACCACAATTCTGTGCCCTCTGAAACTGAGTGGGACTGGAGACCTAGTTGGCAATGTAGACATTTTCATTCTGCCTTACAAACATAAACAAGCTTCTGTGCTCTATTTTTAGGTTGGCTGTTTAAGTTGAAAGCCGGTAAGCAAATTTTACATTATTATGATTATGCAGATATTTTCAATGCCAGGTCAAGTAGAGAGCTGTAATTTTATTTTCTTCTCCATAGGTCATGATCTTTGCATCACTTGAAGGAGAATGATCTGTGTCATAGCAGATAAATTCTTTCTTTAACTCTCAATTATGAAAATCATACTGTGTTTCACTTTACTTCATAAGTAGCCTGTATCTTTCTTATGAGTTTTTACTTGCCTCACTTCTTATGCTGCTGCTGCTCTTCAGTCTCTAAGTCATGTCCTACTTTTTACTACTAACTTGGCCTCTTAAGTCTTCTTAAGTAAACTAAAGGACTAGCTGCTATCTGGTAATGCTCACCTCTCAAGAGAGAGGAGCTGTGGTAGCACCAAATGTTGACACTTCATTGCTTATGTTATTTCCATTCACTTGCCAAGATAGTCATTTGTCCATACCTGACACCAATTGATCAGGAAACACTCCCTTGATGGCTCTTCCTTCTCCAGCCCTGGCCTCCCCACATGGAAGAGTCCCAGCGAAGGTCCTTGAGTGATGGGCTGGATAAAGAGGGACAGTGAATAAGTAGGACCAATAATACACCCACACTCTGGAGAGATTTCAGAACTTTCGTTCTGTTCTTGGTGTTCTGAAAATTTATGATCTATCTAGATGGTTCTTTTATTCACCGGTTGTTCTGAGCACTTGGTGGATTCTTCCAATTCAAAAGACTCATTCCCTTCTTGTGGGGAAGATTCCTCAATTATCTCTTTAGTGACTCCTCCTTCCTGTTTTCACTCATTCTTCTAGGAATTAAACCACATCAATTGCTTTCATATGTATCTTTTATCTTTTAGAGCTTCCCTGTTGGCCCAGATGTAAAGCCTCTGCTTGCAATGTGGGAGACCCAGGTTCAACCCCTGGGTCAGGAAGATGCCCTGGAGAAGGAAATGGCAACCCACTCCAGTACTCTTGCCTGGAAAATCCCATGGACGGAAGAGCCTGGCAGGCTACAGTCCATGTGGTCGCAGAGTCGAACATGACTGAGCGACTTCACTTTCACGTTTCACTTTTTTTAAAAATGTACTTTATAAATATACTTTTCACATTTTTTAAAAATGTACTTTATTATTTTAGCTTTTTGTTCTGTGATATTTTCCAGATGTTTATTTTTAATTAATTTTTAAAAAATATTGGCAATAGCAAATTGTTTTGATTGCTTTTTGATTTTTTTTTTTAACTGAAAATATTCTGTTCTTGTTTTATGAATAAAAGCATCCTTGACATTCTCAGTAGATGAACTGGTGTTCTTTTCTGTTTCCTAAATTATCTTCATTTCTCTCAGGCCTTACTTACTTTTCTATTTTTTTATCTCGGTTTTCTTTTCAAGGGTTTCTGATTAGAAGCACTGTGAGGAAGTAAATCTAGTTTGGCTTTAAGAAGTAAGTACCTCAGACACTGACTATCGCACAGCCAAGAATGCAAAGGCTCCACTCTGAGATTCCAGTATCCACACAGGAGCCTTATATCTTTGCCCAGTTAACGTAAGGTTCTTTGTAATTCTTTCCACCTACACTCCAGAGAGTGCTTTACATTTTCCTGCCTAAAGACAAGAATATGGATTGATATATACCCTTAGTAATAATATAGGAATTGTATTAAAATGTATGCTTCTCTTTGAAGAGCCCATTAAGAAATGAAAATGTATTTTCATTCAACCATGAAATTCATGGCTGTGAATTTCAGGAAGCTTGTGTTTTATACTGGTAATGAAGACTTAGTCAACCCTTTAACTTAGTAGGCATAATAATTAAGCTGGTCTGGTTTCTCTGTGCTCCTTCCCAATGTCAATGTGAATGTTACATGATTTGATAAGGGCCCTGGAGCATAAGCTTTCAGTTTTTTTGAAATCTAAAATTAATGGTAATGCATTTTACATCAAGAAACAGTAAACACATATAAACATAAATATGCATTAAACTAAAATATATACTATATGCAAAGCAATTTTATGTTTCCTTTTATGTTTCAGTTTTAAAAATTCTGATCTAGACTTACAAAACTTGTTTTACGACTCACTAATCATTTCCTAGTGTGCAAAACAGTGCTGTAGGATTAAAAAAACAATCCTAAGAATTAAATGAAAATGTACTCTGGGTTTTCAGAGTATAAAATCCCTTTTCTGAAGTTATTTTCTGTATTTTTTAACATTTAACATTTTAACATCAGAATCTTATTTGTATTTAACATAACAATTCTTAGCATCTTTGTTATCTGGGTATTTTCTCCAAAACTCAAACTCAGAGGAAAAAAAACACAGAACTAAAATGCATGTTGTTCAGTTGCTCACTTGTGTCCGGCTCTTTGTGACCCCATGGACTGCAGCATGCCAAGCTTCCCTGTCCTTTACCATCTCTGGGAGCTTGTTCAAACTCATGCATAAGTGAGCCGATCATTGCCTGGTAGGACAATGGATATATTTGGTCATTGTCCTTACTAGGATATTGGGATATTGTATGGTCAATGCTGCGTATTTTTTTATGGCATGGAATTTACAACATATTTCAAATAATTTTCATCAAAAAGGTTTTTGCATTGTTGCTTGGTTTTGGTCCATTTTTGTATTTTGAAGTCCCCCTAAAGATGGCTAGAAACAAATGGTCCACAGACCATGCTGCAGATGCCCCTCCAGCAGGTGGCTGCTCAGCTGATCATACTTGGATCAGATTAGTTGAGCACTCTTTAAGATCGATTAAAATCTGGGACTGGCAGAGAAAGGGATCCAACAAAAAAACATGAGGCAAGTATAGTTATGTCATACAGAAGAATAATTCTGTATTCAGAACTGGTTTCTTAGAAAAGTAGAGACACGGCAGCAAATTCTAAATCAAAAACCGTTTCAGTGAAATAACCCATGACTGAAAGTAACTGTGAGCCCACCCATGGTTAACATCAATTATGTGTTGAGTAAATGAGGGTTTGTTTTCAGTTGTAATTTGGGGAATTAATTAAGTAGCTAGGAAGTTCTATAAGGTACACCGTTTTAAGTGAATTCTGTTATACTTCTGAAATTAAGTATTGGTTAACTTGTGTGAAGAGCTTCCCTGGTGGCTCAGACAGTAAAGCATCTGCTTGCAATGCAGGAGACCTGGGTTCATTCCCTGGGTCGGGAATATCCCCTGGAGAAGGAAATGGCAACCCACTCCAATACTCTTGCCTGGAAAATCCCATGGATGGAGGAGGCTGGCAGGCTACAGTCCATGGGGTCACAAAGAGTCAGACACAACTGAGTGACTTCACTTCACTTTAACTTGTGTGAAAGGGAAAGTAAAATATACCTAGGTAGTTTTTTTATTTTTTTTTCTTCACTGGCGATTGGAAGAAAGATGACTTTTTAAAGTTTTCCAGAGCCCTTCCAAAAAGGGCTTGTTGAGGATTCATTTAAGGAATGGCCGCACAAATAATCACAGATGATGGTGTCATACCACTTCATGAACTAGGTGAAGGAAAATAGCAACATTTTCATTTTAATGAGATGTCAGTTCCCTCCCTTGCCATACCATGCATCTTAATGTCCTTGTCTACACTGACTTGGGGCTCCAAATCTCTGTCATTACTTTGCAATCCCTTTCTATAATTTCTTGTGACACAGGATGCTTAAATCCACAAGAAATGTGAGGTGAGGCAGAGAGAATCCTGCAGACTGACTTGCTATATGTAGAACATTCATTTGCATTATTCATTAAATAAGAACACTGATTTGCATCTCATTCTGGTTGTCTCCTTTAGGTGAAAAAATACTGGAGAACTCTGCATGTTCTCCCAATTTTTATATTAATAAAAATTATTAGAGGAATTAAGCTTGATTGCTGTCCTAGATTTTGTCCTGCATCATTTGCAGTTTTGCCTAAAAAAAAAAACAAAACTCACACCCTAAACACTCCTAAAATCCCCAAACCAATATCCATTTTCCCTTTTCTGTTTAAAATATTTGAAGCTTTAACATTTGATGAAAGATCTGAATACATAAATATATTTTATTGAAATGCAAAATGAGACATTTATTTATGATCCATATCTTAGGAATGGGAAGGCGGTGGGGGTGGAAAAAAAAGTATAGGCACAAGTACATCTCCCTAAATCTCATTTTAGAGAAATTTCCTAGCAACAGAAACATACCACAAATTAGAAGATACTGCTGGTAATAAATTCTTCCCATTTTGGTGGTCAAATCCATGTGATGAAATTTTGCTTTTTATTTTCTCTTCAGAAGCAGTGACCAATTAAGACTATACTTTCAGGCAAGCTATAGCCCCATCATTATAAAAAACGTACTCATTGATGTTCTACTAAGTGAGTAGAGGTCTGTGTTGGTCTCGAGTTCTGGTTAGTACAAGAAACATTTTTAAAAATCCTTCTTTTCTTGGTCTGTAGTCTCAGTTCCCCAAGGTCATAGTGAACTTCCCAGCACTTGCCAGTTCCTTGTCACTGGTGGTGTAGGGCTTTATTTATGTCCTCTAGAATTTCTCTGGGATTCTGAGGAATGAAGCTGTCGGGAGGCTCTGATCAGCAGTCACGTGTTCAATTTGAACCACTGGTGCATTGACAAAGGAGAAGCAGGACATCATGTGGAGAGCAGCCCTCTTTATCCTTCTCAAGAGAAAAGGGAGCAGAAGAGTCAAAGATGATTCTTCTGCCTGCTGATTTGTTGCAGTTCAGTTGCCCCTGAATAAATGATGGTATTCTATTGAAGGCTGCATCGAATCTAGTGGTCATGGATCAATCACAGCATCCAAAATAAATAGAATACTTTTGTTATTAAGGTGACATTGTAACTAGAAACATAGTGTCTGGCAGGCTGGGATGGTTTGTCTCAAGTAGAGATTTTATGCAAATTGCACGTTGTTTCATCAACACAGGTAACAGAAAATTGAATCGATCTTTTGCTCCACTTTTTTGTATCTCCCAAAGGCTTTAAGTTCACTGTGGAAGGAGGTCATCACAAACATTTATTATCCTTGTTCATGGGACATTCCCCCACACAACTGCTGTTTATTCTTGTCTGGTTCCTGTGATTAATGTTGTGATGCAAAGCAATTACCTCTTTATGGCCAACTCTGGCTACTGCAATGTTTAAGGGTTTTTGGCATTCCCTAAAGGAACACCATTTTTTAAATAGTTCTCATTTGCATCATACTGACTCTGGAATTCAATCCAAGATTTGATTTTTGGCCAATGACCAAAAAAAAAAAAAGTCAGCATCCAGTTAGGTCAACTTCAAATTCTGTTTTTATTGCTGGAGTGATTGTTTAAAGAAATTTTTTTTGCCTCGAGCATTCACTTTTTTAAAAAAATAAAGTTCCTTTTCACTTATTTAATTAGGACCACATGGTAACCTTTCAAAGTAACAAATATTAATATTTAAATTTTGGGCAGCTATGTTTAGTTTTATCAGGTTTGGGTGATTATACCATTTGGAGGACATTAGTCTTTTGTTTTCTTAAATGTCATAATGGGCTCATAATCCCATGCTTTATATATATAAAAAAAGTCACTCCTGAGCTATTTCCATTATAGAAGTCTTATGGTGGTTTTGGAATCCTGAATGAACTGAAGAGATTACATGTGAATGTCTCATACACTTTCCAAAAATAACATGGCCAAAAGACAACTGTAATTTCCCATCTTCCTCACCTCTCCCCACCCCCACCCCCCGAAACTTACTGATCATCTCAGCAAGTGGTATTACCTCTCCCCATTTGACTAAGCCAACATCTAGTAGTCATCCTTGATCCCGTTTTACTCTCATGCTTATGATTGGATTACTATTGCTGTATAACAAACTACCTCAAAACTCAGTGGCACAAAGTGAAGAAGTTATCTATATGGGAAAGATATTGTAGTACCCATCTTTGGTAAATGCCATCAACCCCTGTTCACCTTCTGTCCACAACTATTCACTCCTTTCCACATGCAAAAAAAACACCAGATTCCTCCCTCAAAATTCCCAAAGTCTCATCTTATTGTTTGAAGTCTGTGATGTTGTCATCCACATCAGATCCAGGTGCCAAGGAGGATCTGTGGATGTGGTTCTTCTAGCATGTTTCTCCTCAATCTCTGAAGAGCTATAGGTAAAAGATTCCCATTAACTTCCTCTCTTTCTCCCATATGACCAACATGCAATGGGGGTCAAGCATACGATAACC
>SJXQ01002455.1:71944-133624 GCA_006408695.1 Aepyceros melampus | reverse complement strand
ACCGTTCAGTGATGGTTCTGAAATTCAGTTGGGCACATCTTGTTGTTTTCTTGATAGGAGCTCATATCTGTCCCTAAAGCAGTTGTTTTCTCTAGCTATAAAATCTACCTTTCCTAGTGTTTGGCTTCACTCCCTGTGTTGTTACTCTGTCTTTTCCATAAGAAATAACCCACATTTGCAGCTGACTAGGTGGTGCTAATCGTAAAGAACCCAGCTGCTAATGCAGGAGACGGGGATGGTTAGATTGCTGAGTCAGAAAGATCCCCTGAGGAGGACATGGCAACCCACTCCGGTTGGACAATCCCATGGACAGAGGAGCCTAGCGGGCTACAGTCCATAGGGTCGCAAAGAATCGGACATGACTGAAGTGTCTTAGCATGCAAGTTTTCTCTTCCTGCTTCTTGCCCGAAGTAGGTCGTGGATCCAAAGACCCTTCCCCCTTCATTTTATCCTGTATCTCCAGCCCTTTAGGTCCAAGGTGATGCAGTTATCTTTAATGCTTTCGGGCTTCCTGTATATCAAACCACATTAGACAAAAGACATCCCCTGAAATCTCTTCAGTATTTCTAGGGCAAAACCCTGAAGAGTCTGGGTGCCCATTGTTTAAAAAGGCATGCCCTTAAAGCCAGAAGGCCTTGTGTGTATTTGAAAGGTTTGTGAGGTACCGTCTTAAATCTTTCTGAAGTTTTAATGAAAGATTTTACAGTCGCTGTCTTTTCTTCATCCTAATGTTGGAGACATTTTCCTAACAAGCTAGGATTTGATCTTTGCACTGAAGCCCTATCTCACTTTGAGAACTTCTGTGGAGAAATACCGAATGAACAATTTTTTTAAAAAAGCCCAGAAAGACCTTTTATATTTCTGTTCAAGTTTACTTAAAAGCTAAATGGTTCCTTTTTCTTTATATCTACCTCTCTTACACATGGCTAAAAGAAACAGATTAGCACTCTTAGTAGTCTGACTAAGAAATGTCCTTAGCCAAGTCTGCCAGTTTATTAAGCATGTTTTTTTATTTTCTATGTAAATGCAGCATAGGGTTGCCAAACTTTCTGCCATTATATAGCAAAGGCCAGTTTTTTTTTTTTTTTTTTTTTCCTAGCTTCCAATAATAGTTTCTTCCTTTTCATCCAAGCTTTCAGTGAAGTCTCCTTAAAGGCCTTTCTAGCTTTCACTGACTGTCTTCACTGGCTTTACTGGGTTTCACTTACCTTCATCACCTGTCTTTTTAAGGTCCTTTGAGCTATTTCCCACGGTCCAATTCCAAAGCCAGTGCCACATGTTTTAAAAGGCTTTTGATATGTCTGAACTCCATTCTGGTACTAAATTTCTATTTTACTTGCTATTTTTGCATAAGCAACCACCTCATGATTTAGCAGCACAAATTATCTTTTTATTATGTGTGCAGATTTTGTGGATCAGGAATTTAGACAAAGTATGATAAAGATAACTTGTTTCTGTTCTAAAACTTCTAGGAGCTGAGTTGGTAGAACTCAGTAGCTAGGGGGGTCAATTTGATAGCTGGAGCCAGAATTATCTCAAGGCGTCTTCATTTTTGTGTCTGGCAGTTGATGCTGACTATCAGTAGTCCAACCTCAGCCTGGATGTTTGGTGAAGTACCTTCATGTGGCCTCTCTGTGTGGCCTGGGCTTTCTCCCTGTGTGATGGACTCAGAGTAGCTGAATTTACTACGTTGAAACTCAGATGCTTCAAATGTTATAGCATACAAAGTGTGTATTTGTTTCCTGTTGCTGCTAAAACAATATGCCCAAACTGGGTGGCTGAAAACAGAAATTCATTATCTCACAGTTCTGGAGCCTGGAAGTCTGAAATAAAGGTGTTGGCACGGCCATATTGCTTCTGAAGGCTCTAGGAAGGCTTCTGGAGGTTGTCAACAATCTTTCATGTTCCCTGTCTTTCAGCTGCATCCCTCTAATTTCTGCCTCTGTTTTCACATGGCCTTCTTTCCTCTGCATCTGTATGTCCTCTGCTCTTTTTATAAGGACATGAGTTATACTGAAATTAGGGTCCACTCCGATCTACCATGTCCTTAATTGACTAATTGCAGCTACAGAGACCCTACTTCTAAACAAGGCCACTGTCTGACATTTCATGGGACACTGTTTAACCCAGTAGAAGTTGGAAACTGCACTGTCCCTATAACTTAGCCTTGGAAGGCTATGTAGGATCGTGCACTGTGCTTCGTTTGGTTGTAGCAGTCACAATCAGGCCCTGGTTTAACAGGAGCAGAGTTAGATTCTACTTATTGATGGAGGACTTTCAGGGTCACAGTGTAGAAGAATTTGTGCTATAAAATGTTTTTGTGTTCATCCTTGAAAAATGCAGTCTGCCACACCCTTATCCAGTTCGTGACCAAATTCTATTGATTCTGCCTCCAAAATATATCTCACATCTGTTCCCTTACTTCCTTTGCCACCCACTCATGCAAATAATTTCTCATCTGAATTATTGCATTAAACTCTTATCTGATCTTTCTGTACCCACTTTCGCCTCTTCTAACCTTTTTACCACCACGCTGCAAGAAAAGAGGTATTAAAACTATAAATTTACTCCTATCACTCTGTTTAAATCTCTTTGGAGGCTTCCAATTGCTTGTATGGGGTTCCCTGGTGGCTCAGATGGTGAAGAATCTGACTATAATGCAGGAGACCTGGATTCAATCCCTGGGTTGGGAAGATCCCCTGGAGAAGGGAATAGCAACCCACTCCAGCATTCTTGCCTGGAGAATTCCATGGACAGAGGAGCCTGATGAGCTCTCGTCCATGGGGTCTCAAAGAGTGGGACACGACTGAGCAACTAACACACATCTGTACAATTGCATGTACAATACAATGTAGATGACTCCCCAAAGCTGAAGAGGCCTTGCAAAATCTGTCTTTCCAGCTGTCTCGATGAAAAGGCATGCCACCTTTCTCTTCATGTACTTGTCTCCGGTCACTCAGGCCTTTGACAGCTCTTGGATCAACCCAATCATGTTTGCATCTTAGAGACTTTTCACTTATTTCTGCCTGGAAATCTCTTTCTTCGGTTCATTAGGCTCACATTTTACATATTCTTGTTTCATATTAAATGCTACCACTTTAATAATAGTGATAATAATGATTATAGCTAACATTCTTTTGAGTTAGCTTAAAACATTTTCCAGACCTTAGAGCTAATCATTGTATCTGGATTATTTTTAAAAATCTCCATAACACCTGGTGAAAGAGGTTCTATTATCATTCTTATTTTATAAGTAAGAAAGCTGAGGCTTAAAGATTTTATATGATGCTCCCAAAGTCTACTACCTTGTGCTGTATAATACATACCATGTACTAAAGTTCAGAATTATACTTCAAGATTGT
The DNA here is from genome assembly GCA_006408695.1 of Aepyceros melampus. Taxonomy (NCBI): domain Eukaryota; kingdom Metazoa; phylum Chordata; class Mammalia; order Artiodactyla; family Bovidae; genus Aepyceros; species Aepyceros melampus. Next base: position 130,262 of record SJXQ01002455.1, on the reverse strand, counting down.
CTGACTGCAGAGACTGCCCTTTCAACCACTAGACCCTGCTGCCTCTATAGGAAACCTCATTCTGTACTTTATTCTTAGTCATAACACTTATTTCTTTTCTTCATTTTGTTGATCACTCTCTGTAGTTTAAAATATATATATATACACACACATATGTATATATTTATTTATTGCTTATCTTTTCAACTAGTATTAAATAATTTTTGTTATTCATAGCTCTGTCTTACCTCCCACAAAGTACATGGCACATGGTAGATAATTAGTATTTTATGAATAAATGTAGTGGCGTTTTGATAAATATTTAACCACCAGTTTGGGGTGGGGTTGGGGACTGATTGTAGCTTTTTTGAATTTCCATACTCTCACCTCAGAACTTATTTCAAGCTGCAAAGAATTTAACAACTGACTCACAAGATTCCTGAAAATCAAGTTCTAGCATAGCATTTATTCTAGATGAACAAATGAATGATTGATGTAAAGAACAGAATAGCTCACCTGCAGTCACTGGTTTTCAAGGGGACAGGGCATGTTCTCTCTATAAGCTCTTGTGGTTTTAGTTCCAAAGAGATCAAACACATTGGTGAGGGTTCAGAGCATAGTTCCTGTTAGAGCTGCAGAAGGGCAATGAAGAGTTAACGTGGCATCTGAAATACTAAATATCTCCACAACAGTGTAGTGAGAGACACTGAGACCAGATACTGTCATTTCTTCATCTTTTTTTCACTGCCTCAGGTTTGGCAAGGACATGTATGATTCAGAAGCAAGGACAGGATGACTTTGTTTTATCCTTTACAGGGAAAGGATAGCTGAGATTGGAGTAGGAAGGAGTGAATAGAAAGGAGAAGGGGGAAGGGAGCCATTAATATTTCACGTTAGGTGTAAAAATGTTCAGTTCCACCTTTGGCTAAGGAGAGAAATTTCCTTGAAAATATTTGTTGGAGTTTTATGCTAAATGATTGTACAGAAGACTGATTTATGATTGGTCCAATTATTTACCTCTGTATGTAATATGGAGTGACATAGGCATTATTTTTTAAATCACTATATGCCACTCAGCATTGCTGCCAACATTTTATTTGACAGTTAATTATAAAATTACTGCATGAATGTTTTGATCAGCAGTCTCATGCTGGTTAGAATCTAGCAATAGATGTGAATGAATGTGTTGCATTTGGTGGGACTGTATTTATCACATTAGGTATGAAAGTCTTGGCATCATGTTGGCTGACTACAGAGTGGTAAGAGAAGGTGCTGAGATGCTTAGATGTCTCAGTCATGGACAGCATATAATACGTCTCATTTAACTGACAAGTCTACACTTTGGTCCCATATCTTTCAGTCCCTTCACACTTTGCATAAGTAATATCTCCTATTATGCACATTCACTCAGAGATTATGAATGAATAAACTCTACTCTCCTTGCCAGCTCCAGTATCCAGAGTTTTAAAAGTACATGTGTAATTAATTTTGATTTAGGATTTTGAGTAAATATCATGAGAAATGCTTTTCTCTTTATTAATTTCCAGGTGTGAGTCTAAAGAAAACAGCAAATGTTTTTCTTAAAACCACATGAATAATATTGGAGCAAGACTGTCTCAGTTGGAGACAAATACATTATATTTGTGTCTCATGGTAATCTATCCAAGGGTTAATGGACCCAGAACCCTCTGGACAGTTCACAAATCCACATAACAGGGCAGATTTTTGCATTAGGATTCCTGACTTAGCTGAAAAATGTGAAAAATCAGATGCAGCCAAGAGTTCCCTATTGATTACAAATGTGAGGATCAAGAGTAAGTTATTCCATCTAAGGCAGCATTTATTTAAATTAAAAATGGTCCTTCTTGGTAATCTCATTTTGGTTAGTAACATATAAATCAATGACATTTTTAAGAGTATTAATTCCATTACATTTGAGGGGTTTTCCTGTGACAGAATAAGCATTGATATCTAGTCATATTTTGGGGTGTCTAATTGTGCTCATCTTCTCCTACGAGAATTCCAAAATTGCAACTCACTGCTGAACAGCCATCAACAGGAGAATGCTGGAACCCACCACAAAAAGATATCCCACATCCAAGGGAAAAGGAGAAGCCCCAGGGAGACAATAGGAGGGGTGAAATCGCATTTAGAATCAAACTCCATACCTGCCAGAGATGCTCAGAGGGCTCAGACAAAACCTTGTGTGCACCAGGACCCAGAGACCCCGCAGAACCTGAGCCAGACCTGCCTTTGAGTGTTTGTCTCCTGTGGAGGCATGGGGTCAACAGTGGCCTAACATGGAGTTAGGGGCTCTGGCCGCAGCAGACCTGGATCACGCCCACATTGCAGGCGGATTCTTTACCAGCTGAGCCGCAAGGGAAGCCCTAAGCACACATTTATTTTCTTACACATCACTTCCAGCTGTACCAAACTGCTTGAAGTTGTCCATGGGTCATGCATTATGTTATTTGTGCTTTTGCACACACTTCTTCCTCTACCCAGAACTCCTGTCGTGTTAACTAACTCCTGTCATTCTTCAAAACTCAGCCTGAAAGTCATACCTCAGAGATGGTTAGTCCCCTTACTCTGCACCTCTACCCACAGCTGATGGTTTGGTACACTATTGTACACTGAACTTCTCCAAGGCAGTAACCAAGCGTTCTTCGATGATTATGTGAAATGGTCACCAGTGCAAGGAATTCTCTCATTTGAAATCTTTCCCCCTATTTTCAGCATTCCTTAATTAATTATAGTAATCTCCACATACCTAAGGAGGATACTTTCCAAGATGCCCAGGGATGCCTGAAACCATATTGTTTTTTCTGATACATACATACCTATGATAAAGTTTAATTTATAAATTAGGTGTAATAACAAAGAACAACAATAATAGAACAATTATAACAATATACTATCATAAAAGTTGTGTAAATGTGCTCTATTTTGCCCTCAAAATATCTTATTGAACTGTACTCACCCTTTGTGTGATGATGTGAGATGGTAAAATTTCTCCGTGGTGAGATGAAGTGGGGTGAATGATGTAGGCATTGTGACATAGCATTAGACTACCACTGACAATATGTCAGAAAGAGGACTATCTGCTTCAAGTAACCCTTGATCATCAAGCCTTTACCATGTCCATGGCTGGCTGTCAGGAGCAGATGTCGGTGGTTATGGATCCCAGACGGGAAGGAGTGGAAGAGGAAGAGATTTCATCAGACCACTGAGAATAGCATGCAGTTTAAAATTTATAAGTTGTTTATTTCTGGAATTTTTCATTATTATTTTCAGATCGTGGTTAACTAAACTGGAAAACAAAACCACAGACAAGGGGAGACTGTTGTCCTAAATCAGAGTCTTCTTACAGAAAAATAAATACACGTCAGTTTCCCCAATTTCTCCTAAAACTCTTTCCAGTTAACTCAGGCACATAAGTCAATACTTGTATGCGTTCTTGTTTTTCCTTCCTTCTGTTTCCTCATGTCTTTTCGTTTGTGAATCATGAGACAGCCCCAGTTATACAAAGTCCATGTATGCAAGCCAACATCTGTAGCCAAGAAAAGATCTAAAATGTTTGAAAGTCTACCAATAGCATCACTCTGTAACATGTCTTAAAATTTCTAGAAGACTCTGTCAAGTCTCTAATATTTTGATTATCCTCTCCTCAGTCTCAATACAATTTGCTTTACTTCCTATAACACTATTAAAAAATAAATAAGAATATATTTCCTGTTACTTTCATAATGATTATCAATGACAACATAAAGTTTCTATTGTATTTTTCATTAAATATATGATGATTCAACTGGAATACAGGTACACAGACTTTTATGGTTTGACCTGGAAACTAATAACCATTTGTCAGAGTTACTGTGAGGAAAAAATGCTTTCCAGATTCCAAATAGCTACCTTACAAACTTTGAGACATAGTCCTTAGGCAAGCTGTGGTCTACTTATATTCAAATGTGTGTAGTTTCTCTACAAATTCAAGGAAAACTTACACTGTTTTCCATATGTGCTTAGGGAAAATGAGTTTAGTGAAACATGTGCTTTAGAGTGGTGCAGATTTGGATTTGAATTTCACTGCAACTGTTTTTTTTCTGAATTAATGGATAGTTTAAGCCTCAGTTTCCTCATGTGTAACATGAAGGCAATGGCACCCCACTCCAGTACTCTTGCCTGGAAAATCCCATGGATGGAGGAGCCTGGTGGGCTGCAGTCCATGGGGTCGCTAAGAGTCGGACACGACTGAGTGACTTCACTTTCACTTTTCACTTTCATGCATTAGAGAAGGAAATGGCAACCCACTCCAGTGTTCTTGCCTGGAGAATCCCAGGGACAGGGGAGCCTGGTGGGCTGCCGTCTATGGGGTCACACAGAGTCGGGCACGACTGAAGTGACTTAGCAGCAGCAGCAGCAACATGAAGATAAATACTCCTGTGTGCCTGTGTCAGGCAGCTAGTTTTGCCAGATAAAATACAAAGCAGTTAAGTTTGAATTCCATGAAAACAACGAATATTTTTCTGTAAACATTTTAACACATATAATTATAGTATGAAAATTTTCATTGTTGATCTGAAGCTCAATTTTTAACTGGCCATGCTGTATTAGCATTTGTTAAGTATGGCAAACCTACAGGAGTGCTAGTTTATCTGTGTGATGCCCATATATATGTGATACAGAAAATGTGGGATTCTCTGCAGCCCTTCGCTACAGTGGTCAGCTATGCTGAAACTAAGTAGGTCTCTGCTAGCTTACTGCTACTCCCAAATGCTACCCTCTGCCTCAGCAAATTACGTAGTCACAGAGCCCCACCACTAAACAGTCTAATGAGAAATCACATAGTGGTCATTCTTGGCTGTTCTTCAGAAACTATGTGGATAGATGAAGTGATTTTCGACACTCAATTTAAAAATATGATGGTGTCTTTGAAGTTCAGTATAATGCGTAAGAATGGGTGTGGGCTAAGTCGCTTCAGTCGTGTCCAGCTCTTTGCACCCCTATGGACTGTAGCCCGCCATACTCTTCTCTCCGTGGGATTCTCCAGACAAGAATACTGGAGTAGGTTGCCTTCCCCTTCTCTAGGGAAGGATGGGTAGACAGTATTTGAAAATCATCTGCTATTCGATATGGAAGGAATTTAAGAGGCCATCCTAGCTACTCCTTTTTATACTGATAAGGGGCCTGACCCCCAGCCCAGGCTGGAATTTCAACCCTCTGGCTTCAGTCTCAGTAGGGTTTTCTCTTACAGAATTTCTCCTGCAGTGTTTCCTATCTAATTCCTTCTGTGACTTATTAGAATATGCTTGTATGTAGTGACAGGGTGTGATCTGTTTCATTTCCTCTGTGTGGCGCCTTGCCCAGGATCCTCAATTATATCCAGGAGGTGTGGATATAATTGATAATTTGGTGCACCATAGCGTGTAAACATTGCCTTCAAGTTGGCCACTGCATTTTTAATCATAAAATCATATCTATTAAAATATTTTTTATGCATTACATTGGGTCACATTAAAATGTGATTATTTAAAAATAATGATCTTATTCCCAGACCCTTATAAATAAAACACATTTCTTCCCATTCTTCACGCTACGGTGATACACTGTTGGTATCAAAGGTAGATTATAGTGTAACTTTCATCACTACAGCTTATTTGGTTATTCTTTATTTTCAGTAAAGTAGTAAAATTTAAATTATTCTTAATTCAAATAAATTCTAAAAATGACATCTGTGGAACGATTGGAAATTTGAACATTGGCTTTAAAGTGATGTTAAAAATCATTAATAATTTTTTAAGTGTGATAATGGTATTGTAGTTAAATTTAGATACATGTGCTGATATGCCTGTGAATGTACTCTTGATTAGTTTCAAAATTTTACTATCAGAAGAGGCGAGATTAAGTAGAGAAGAGAAAAGACAAGATTGGCCATGAGATAATTGTTGAAGGTGGTTGATAGGTGCAAGGAGGTTTCATTATACTATCCTGTCTGCTTTTGTATATGCTTAACATTTTCTGTAATAGCAAGTTAAAATTATGTTCCTGATAAGTGAAAGACACTCCACCGTGTCTGACTCTTTGCAACCCCATGGACTGTAGCCTGCCAGGCTCTTCTGTCCATGGAATTCTCCAGGCCAGAATACTGGAGTGGGTAGCCATTCCCTTCTCCAAGGGATCTTCCCAACCCAGGAATCGAACCCAGATCTCCTGCATTGCAGGCAGATTCTTTACCATCTGAGCCACCAGGGAAGCTTTAGTCTGATTATACAGAGTTTAAATAAAATTATATCACTTGAAATCAAAGATTTTAATGCTTATATTTAATGGACAGAAATAACATTTGCCTTCAAGTCCATTACTTGTTGGCTTTTTTTTTCTTTTTCACTCTTTCTGTTCATTTGAGAAAGTCACATATAATAGAAAGAATTTAGAACTGGGAACTCAGAGAATCTAATTCTAGCAGGTCTCTCCCTGCCTTTTGTAATTTGCCTGACCTCAGGCAAGATACTTAATTTCTTTGGGCCTCAGTTTTCTCATTATGCAAAATGAGATCATTGTTCTTTGGTCTCCTGGGGCATTCAGCTCTGAAATTGTTTGACGTGATATCACACTCAGGCTTTCCAAATCCACCATTAAGCTGGCTCATGGTGTGTTTAATCTTTATTCTCTCCCTGTTAATGGAGTAATGGGCTGTATTCTAGGAACAACTAGTTTTAACATGAAGATACTAGGAATGTGATACAAAATATTGTATGCTTCCTATGCATCTCCTGTGCATGAGTTTATTATTAAATCTTTCTTGGTGGAAAAGTTACAGAAACTATTTCCCACTTTGAAAGTTGAACAGTGCTCTTGATGTGGTGTTAATATAAACTCTTTCAAGATTCAAAGGGTTTACTTTCATTTTAGAATTAAAGATTTTTTAAAAAAATAATGCTATATTTACTCTCGCTATGTAATTTTGTTACCTTCAGTTATGTCCCCAGCCTTCTATATGAAGGCTGTATATTCTCATGTAGTAGGACATAGTCCTCTTCACCAGTTTTATTGTTTCTGTTTTGAACTGTCCCTAATTTTGTAGTATGGCATATATCATACATATTGTGTTTATACCATTTTTTTCCCAAAGGCAAGACTTTTGAATATGTGAAGTGTAGCCCTAATTCATTGTATTTATAACTTCTACCCAAGAATTCAGTTTCATTGCAGTCCTATCTCATTGCAAAACAACTTTTTTATGAAAAATATGCATTGGATACTACTTTATAGTAATGCCAAATATATTCTCTGAGTGTCACATCAAAATTCATCCATTCAACAAATGTTTAATGAATGTCTTCTAGGTGTGTTAATTTTGAAAAGAGATCTTGAAGGAAAGAAGGCTCAGAACAAATTACCAGAGGACACAGATTTCCAATTTTAAACTGATTTATTCCTTAGACAATGTTACTAAGAGACACTTAATTATTCATACACACAGTCCTCCTCTTGCACAGATACTTCAAAATTACCATAATTAATTCAGAGTCCCAACTCCAGCCCCCATAGAATGAAGTGACTGCTTCAGTAGAAGCCACCATGGAGTATCACAAAGTCCATTATTATCACTTTTTGAAATAAATCCTTTCTGCTTACTCAATATCTTTACAATAATCCATTTTATCCATCAGTAGCCTTCTGAACCAGGATTTGTTTGTTTGGTCTCTGTAAAATGATGGTACTTTAATCCAGAGTCTTTCAGGACTACCTTCTGTTTGACCTTGCTGGAATCATGGGGTTTTTCATCAGCCTGTTGGAATACTTGACATGACAACTAATAGGATCCATTCCTTCTTTAGTCAGATATATGTTTGAGTAATCATATCAGATTCCCAGACACTGTTTTTGTAATCATTCCTTTTTTTCACTCTCATCTCCTAGAGGTGATAGAGTAGGGTTCTTTGTTAACTAACTCACACTTTTATACTTTGATTCGTTCATAAACATTTTTTTTGAGGATCCACTGTGTGCTAGGTAAATGCAAGAGTGACAAACATAATGTTAACAACCCCAGTTTTAAAAATAACATATTTTGAAATCTGGTAGTTCTTGGTAGCGTATCAACTAATCATATGCTATATGGTTAAATTTAGAACAATACATTATCTTACTCTGGTCTTTGGTTTCTTTCTGCGAATATTTTCATGAGGTTATCTTCATGGATTCCTATCAGTACATTAGGAGAAGTTACGTGAACAGTCGTTTGGACTCTGTGAGAGAGGGCAAGGGCGGGATGATTTGGGAGAATGGTACTGAAACATGTATAATATCATATATGAAATGAATCACCAGTCCAGGTTTGATGCGTGATACTGGATGCTTGAGGCTGGTGCACTGAGACGACCCAGAGGGATGGTACAGGGAGGGAGGAGGGAGAGGGATTCAGGATGGGGAACATGTGTATACCTGTGGTGGATTCCTGTTGATGTATGGAAAAATCAATACAATATTGTAAAGCAATTTACCTCCATTAAAATAAATAAATTTATATTTACAAAATAAAAATCCATGCTGCCAAAAAAAGAAATAGTTATTTATGACAAGGAATATTACATAATACAAGTTACAAAACTATAGTGTAATTATGCAAAATTATGATCTTCCTGAGATAAGATGAGTCTGTGCTCAGCCAAAGAAACAGCGTAATTGCAAAGCGGCATCTGAATCAACTGGATTAAACAATTGGCCTTCTTAAAAAAGAAATCTTTTTAGAAAACAGCTGTCTGAGAAGTTTTGCAGAAGTTAGTAGTAGTCTACATAGCTTTCTGTATTTACTTAAAAAATCTAAGTTAAGCAAGATTGACTAAGGAAATTAGAAATGGAGCTCACTGAAATAGAATCTAAAGGAGAGTCTTGTCACTAGGCTCCAGATATATGGACTGGTAGGATTACCAGACATATTAAGCAGTTTAAATATTTCTTAGTATTTGATATCATTAGTTCAATGTCTCAGTCACTGCTGGCCAGGCTTGGTGTGTGTTCCACGATTCCCAACTTAATGCCAACCGCTTGGGAAAAATCTCTCAAGAGAGCTTTCAGTCAAGCACATTGGAAACTCCTCCTGGCCACCATAAAGCATTATACTATAGGAGAATTTTTTTTTTTTCCAAAGGAACAAGAAAGTTTCCATAATACACCTTAAAGCATTGCTTTCTTTGCACTTTGGTGCATATAGATGTGCTATCAGAAGTTTCAATCTGTTTCTTTGTTCCTTTATGAACATTATGAAATTTATGTTCCTTTATGAAACTATGACTATTTCAATTCACAATTTGAGATCGTATAATCTCTAAGCAAGCTCTTACGTTAGTGCTTTAATCAGAAAATGTCTCTGCTGAACAAAGTTTTGTTATTAATATGCAAATGAATGCTGTAAGGCAGATGACACTTTTCCCCAAACCACATTCAATTAACATACCAATAACTTTAGGTGTTCCTAGGATAATCAGAATTAGTGCTTCACATGACAGATTTTTTAACACTTCTTAGGTGTGAGAAGAAAGTATCTGAAGCTATCATTTATTATCACTATGCAAATGCAGGTTGAGACAATGGGAAACGACGGCCAAAGAGGTCATGAGAATAGCAAAGTTGTAAATGCTCTGATTCAGGTTTCTGCATGGATTGCTGAACCAGAGAGCCACACGGTTACCTCAAAGAAGGGACTTGGGTACTAACATTGGCAACTGTACCCATCTGTAATAATAGAATTATACAATCAAGTTCTCTTCTACCCTACATGTGAAATTGAAATAACAACAAAAAATACAGGATTGATAAACTTCTCCAATTCTTTGCCACCCAAAGCAAGATCATATGGTTGAAGTATTTTAAGAGATTAAAGTTCAGAATTAAGAATTAATCTGAAAACATTGTCTGCAGACTCTCCGTAAGTGGAAAGTAAGTTCTTCAGCTTCTAATCGTCTTACTGATCAATGTTTCTGAATAAAGTATTGTCTGTCTGCTGTTTAAACCAACATGGAACCAACACCTATTACAGTCTCTAATATAGATTCTGGGACTGCCGTGTGGAAAATAAATGTCTTTCAGTACTCAAATGTAGCTCATTTTTATTTTGGATATCATTTTTAAAAATCTAATTTGTTATTTCATAATAAAAAATGCTACTTCCATAAGTCTAAAAGTTTTGTGGGGATTTTTTAAACAGTTTCTTTGAATTGTTCCATAAGTTCTATCACACAAAGTTTTTGAGCATTCAAATACACCAATTTCTAATAAAATTGTGAAGATTTGAGTCAACTTGTTTGTCAGTGTATTTACCATTTTCTGAAAAGAGTCGACTTTGATAACAGTCTCCTGGGGCAAAGGCTGGTACCCCATTTCTCTGTTCTAGTATTCAATGTATATCCAAATCTTCTCAGAGCATAAAAGTCACTCTACTGAACATTTCTGGTACTCATAGTCAGCACTTATGAATGAGGGTAGCTTCTCTGTAGTCAGAAACAAAGATTTCACAATCATTTCTTTCTTCAAACACTAATAAGGCAGCAATTCTTTCAGGCATAATGTAGAGACATTCCAAACAGAAAGCTTATTGCTGAATTGAGTAATACTACCCACCATCAATACACAATTTTTTTTTAATATATAATTTTAAATATATCATGCTTCAGCCTAATACTTCATGTATGCCTGTTGCGCTTTATTAGTGGATTGTTTTCGCCACTCATGACTGACATCCAGTATGCAGTCATCCAGCAGCAGGTCTGCAACATGACTTTCAGCAGCTTCTGTTGATATGCTGTTGTTTGCTATAGATTAATCTAAGAGATTATTTGCTATAAATTAATCAATAGAATCAAGATTGCCAGGAGAAATACCAATAAACTCAGATATGCAGATGACACCACCCTTATGGCAAAAAGTGAAGAGGAACTAAAAAGCCTCTTGAGGAAAGTGAAAGAGGAGAGTGAAAAAGTTGGCTTAAAGCTCAACATTCAGAAAATGAAGATCATGGCACCTGGTCCCATCACTTCATGGGAAATAGATGGGGAAACAGTGGAAACAGTGTCAGACTTTATTTTGGGGGGCTCCAAAATCACTGCAGATGGTGACTGCAGCCATGAAATTAAAAGATGTTTACTCCTTGGAAGGAAAGTTATGACCAACCTAGATAGCATATTCAAAAGCAGAGACCTTACTTTGCCAACAAAGGTCCGTCTAGTCAAGGCTATGGTTTTTCCTGTGGTCATGTATGGATGTGAGAGTTGGACTGTGAAGAAGGCTGAGCATCGAAGAATTGATGCTTTTGAACTGTGGTGTTGGAGAAGACTCTTGAGAGTCCCTTGGACTGCAAGAAGATCCAACCAGTCCATTCTGAAGGAGATCAACCCTGGGATTTCTTTCGAAGGAATGATGCTAAAACTGAAGCTCCAGTACTTTGGCCACCTTATGCGAAGAGTTGACTCATTGGAAAAGACCCTGATGCTGGGAGGGATTGGGGGCAGGAGGAGAAAGGGACGACCGAGGATGAGATGGCTGGATGGCATCACAGACTCAATGGACGTGAGTCTGAGTGAACTCCGGGAGTTGGTGATGGACAGGGAGGCCTGGCGTGCTGCGATTCATGGGGTCGCAAAGAGTCAGACATGACTGAGCACCTGAACTGAACTGAACTGAATCTAAGAGAAGTGTCACATTCCCTTGAAACCTTACTCTGCACTTTTTTTTTTAAATTTATTTGCTTTACAATACTGTATTAGTTTTGCCATACATTGACATGAATCCGCCACGAGTGTACATGAGTTCCCACTTTTTATGAGCACATATTATTTTTCACTCTAGCAAGAGTTTGAAAGTGTTTCCTTTTACATAAGAAGGGTTTAGTGAAGCAGGAGTTATTTTTTTTCTCTAAATAAGTAAAGATCATAAATTTCATCATTAAGTTCTCTTTAATACAATAAATCAGTCAAGTGGATAATCCATTCAGCCTGGTTTTCTGCACTTCCTTGGTGTTCTTCCATGAGATGCTTCACTTTCTATCAAGAAAAATACTAACTTCACCTCTAGCATCACCTAAGGCTTTGATATTTTTGTTAAATACTAATAGAAATAAATTACACATTTATAGCTTCTTTTCCCACACTCCAGCCTAAGGAACAAAATCACGCCCTACAGTCACTCAGCGATGCCTGACTATTTGCAATTCCATGGGCACAGCCCACCAGGCTTCTCTGTCAATGCGGTTTTCAGGCAGCAGTACTGGGGTGAGTTGCCATTTCCTTCTCCAGGGGATCTTCCTGATCCAGGGATCAAAGCAGCATCTCCTGTGCCTCCTGCATTGTTGGCCAATTCTTTATCCTCTGAGCCATTGGAGAAACCTTCTATATAACTGAATTAGACTTAAAAATGAATTTTCCACACCATAATCTGCCCGTTTGTGATCTGAAATCCTGATGCAAAATTATTCACATTTAGAATCCAGTCAGTCTTTTTAACTACTTTTATCCTTCTCCTGTTTGTACATAACTGTGTATGGAGATCTGTCTTCCTAAGTAGACTGTTCATTCTTAAGTATAAGAAGTTTATTTTATTAATTTATGTATTCAGCCCCTCACTTCACCTAAAAATATATCATAGTTTTAAATACAAAATACATGATTAATTTATACTTGTTGACATGTTAAAACTTACTAATTTTAATGAATTAGCTTTTGCACTCATGCCAGAGTGCTGGAATTATTGTCGTTGCTTCTTTAAACCAGAAAAAACATTCTACCACCTTCAAAATTTTCTACCTATCTGAAGTCCATATAATATGATTTTTATACCTCTTCTATTTTGTCACTTTCTTTTGCACACTCCTCAGTTTTCTCACAAATATTTAATCCCTTATTTACGGTTTACCCTTTTACCCAAACTCTTGATAACATCCTGATACATAAATAATTCAAAGTCTTGTCATAGAGATGCTGTATCATTTCAAAGCCAGTGATCTTTATTTCTACAGCAGCAAGAACTCACCAATTTAAGCTGATTTTTGTACAATTCAGAAATTTTCTATAACAAAGCTGACTATCTCTCTTTGGTGTTTTTATACATCCAGATGTTCAGTTGTTTCCATTCTTCCAATGGACTTGTACTTTTTTCGTCATCACTTTTTTACTTCTATTTATCCCCTCTTTGTTTATAATCCTTTCAATTAATCCTATTTTGGTCCACTGTTCCAAATATCCACTCCCCAGCCTACTGGATACTCTTAATTCCTTGTTTCATTGTTTTTGTTTGTCCTTATCTTGATAGTTTAAATCCCTGGATAACTTTAAATATCTCTGTGTCAACTCCTCTTTCTGGAATACTATTACCTATAAAAGTAATGAAACTGAAATTCCTGCCATCCCAGTCTTATTGTCTGGAAATGTTTGCCATGGTGATGGAATGCTGAGAATCTGCTACAATAAATGTGTTGAAATGAAAAATGAAGTTAAATTATCAAATACTTCAAATGTGATCAAAAAATTTCAATCTTTAGATAATTGATATTATGAGAAAAAAGCAGTGATACTGCTCAATCTGTTCTAGAGATTAGAAAGTGTTGATCATGATCATGTAAAAAGCAAGTTATAATAACGTAAATGTATAGTCATATAAAATCAGTGGTATACAGAACATGAAGATGATAAAAATTGACTTTATGTTGGGTAGAAGATAAATATTTTTATTTATTCTGTAGTTATGGTTCCAAAACCTATTTATGATAATCATCTGTGAGATTTTAAAAAAATACATAGCTCCGTCTTTGAGGCTATAATTCTCTAGGTCTGCAGGAGAATGAGGAATCTCCATTTTTCATAAACATCACTAATGACTGTGATGTACAAGTCTGGGATTCATTGCCTTATAGAAAGCAAAAGTCAGGTTACCTTTATTCCTTAATATGTGGAGTTTTACTTCTTTTTCTTTCTCATAGCCAGTCATTTAGGAGAAATCTCTAAGTTAAGAGTGTTTTCCTATTTGTTCTAGTAGAAGCCATTTCTTGTGGGTTGAAAAAGCAGTTCCCTGTGGGCTACATTTTCCCCATCAGAGATGTTTTGTATTGTCTTACTGTCAATCACTCTTTCAGTAGTAATCACCTATCAATTTCACCTCTCCTGTCTAGTGATTTTTATGGCATCTATGATTAACGTGGCAGGAGCTTCATTCCAGAGCATGGTGTCAGATTTGAACACTGTTTACAGGAGTAGTGTCTATTTTAATACCGTACTAACAATGATTACTCTGAATGCTGTTGAGAGTAGTTCAAATAGCCTGAGGTTCAGTGGCAATCCTCCCCACATGATCATTAGACAAACTCGGCATGTTGGATTTCTTTTGCCAAAGGGGGTGAATAAATAGCCATCTCCAAATTCAAGTGAATTTGGCTTATAATTCAAAGTATACTAAGCACTATTCTATCAGTTATTAAATGGAATGAGTGATTTCAATGCATAGAGCATCAATAATGGTATAATATAGTTTTTTTCAGTCATTAAAATTTGACCTTATTATCACTTAAATAAAAACATGCCAGCAAATGCTAAAATATAAGCGATCGGTTAATAAAAATTAATAAATATAATTAATAAAATTATTTCTAGAACTATCATCTTTTTACAAAAGGTTAATAGATTGTAGTTTTTGATGTAGCCTTTTAACTTGTATTGTCATACAAGGGCTGTTTACTGGTCTTGGGGAAGGCTGGGGTGGCTGGTAATCTAACCATTCTACCTAAGTAGATTATATCACTTTAGCAAAGCCATGGACATGTGAGCCACACTTGGAGCTAAAGAAATGTCAATCATTGTACCTTATCTCAATAACATTAGAAGACATCTAAGTATACTCTCCAGAGAAATTCTTATTAAAAACTTCTAATTTTTCTAAAGTGGCTGGGAGCCTCTCACCCTCACTTGAGCTCACTTTCTCATATCTCATCCCAGTTTGTTCCTCTAACTCATTGCTATGCTGGAGGGGAAGATAGTTTATCTTTCACTCTGTCCGTTCTGTGATAATCTGAGATGCCTTTGTTCTTTCTACTGTTTTGCCCTTCCACAGTCCTCATCCTGCAGGTATGAGGGCAAGACCTCAGTGAGCAAAGAGAGGAAACAAACTGAGAAGTACATTAATAATTTTTTACCTTTCCACAAAAATATGCATAACAGAAGTAGTGCAATCAGTTAAAATCTTGAATTCAAAATGCTGGGCATTTTAGAAGAAGGAAAATATTGAATACACTTGATAAAATATAAAGTAAAAATAAAAGTATCAGTATGTTACTATAGAATATAATATATTTTACACTGTAAGTTTTATATATGTTTCTCACTAAACTCATTTTGTGTGTATATGTGTGTATGTGTATATATATATATATATGTATCACATATAATATCTTATTTATATATAAGTATATGGTATTATGTATCATTAAGTAACTAACTAATAACTAAGTAACTAACTAAGTATATACTATATTTATAGTATACAGTTGGTTTCTTCCCTGGAGGCTCAGATGGTAAAGCATCTGCCTGTAATGCAGGAGACCCAGGTTTGATCCCTACGTTGGGAAGATCCCCTGGAGAAGAGAATAGCAACCTACTCCAGTATTCTTGCCTGGAGAATTCCATGACAGAGAAGCCTGGCAGACTTCTTGGGATCACAAAGAGTTGGACACTGTTGAGTGACTAATGCTCAGTTAGTTAACTCCCGTAAAGAAAACCCCAAAATAGATTGAGTTTAAAAGGAGGACAGCTGTTGGGATCTCAATAATGATGGAGCAACCATGTACCTGTCTTTCAGTTCAGTTCAGTTCAGTCACTCAGTCGTGTCTGACTCTTTGCGACCCAATGAATCGCAGCATGCCAGGCCTCCCTGTCCATCACCAACTCCCGGAGTTCACTCAGACTCACGTCCATTGAGTCTGTGATGCCATCCAGCCATCTCATCCTCGGTCTTCCCCTTCTCTTCCTGCCCCCAATCCCTCCCAGCATCAGGGTCTTTTCCAATGAGTCAACTCTTCGCATGAGCTGGCCAAAGTACTGGAGCTTCAGATTTAGCATCATTCCTTCCAAAGAAATCCCAGGACTGATCTCCTTCAGAATGGACTGGTTGGATCTCCTTGCAGTCCAAGGGACTCTCAAGAGTCTTCGCCAACACCACAGTTCAAAAGCATCAATTCTTCAGCGCTCAGCCTTCTTCACAGTCCAACTCTCACATTCATACATGACCACAGGAAAAACCATAGCCTTGACTAGACGGACCTTAGTCGGCAAAGTAATGTCTCTGCTTTTGAATATACATCTAGGTTGGTCATAACTCTTCTTCCAAGGAGTAAGTGTCTTTTAATTTCATGGCTGCAGTCACCGTCTGCAGTACCTGTCTTATTCCACCAAAATTTCTTAAATATTTACATGGACTTAGCCTCACTTGCTTGAGGTTGGCAACTAATAAATTACTGAAAATGAGAGAGAGAGAGATCTCAAATTCTGCTGGGCTCAAGTTTATAGTCTACCTACATGTTCAAAAGATGGCTGGCAGGTAAACAATCAGCATTCTTCAGTTTTATTTAAAAGATGAAACTCAAAAGCTGCAGGTAAAACAAAAAATGTTACAACTGTTAACACTTCTATTTTTTTTTTCTTTAATAGTCTTTAAACTCCACTCATTTAGTGAAAAATTTAATCAAGTGTAATCAAGGTGAAGCATGGACATCTAATCTATTCATTTTTGCTTAACATGCCTCCTTGCTAGAAATGTGTAGATTTGAGAAATAAAGTGAAGTCATTCTGTGAGAGAAGGGAATATAAATGGAAGTGAATAAGAAATATAAACAGCAGTTATAGTCTAAGGCATGGTACTAATGATTCCAATTTTAAATTTTATTTATTTAGAGAGAGTCTTTATCATACATCTAAATAACTTTGAATGAAAACCACAAAGAACATTTAAGTATCAGAAAATATCTGACATAGAATTTAAAATCATGTGAAACCAAAGCCACAAAGATCATTTAACTATCAGAAAATATCTGATATAGAATTTAAAATCATGTGATTATGTTCTGATCTACTGATTTAGCCCTGGGTACCCAATCTGTCATTCCATTAGTAATTACTGGTTCTGTTAATTAGCAATTCTCCCTTGAAGTGATCCTTAGAGACATGAAGAATTAGCAGTGCAGTCTAAGATATTTCTACTAACCTATTCTATAGGTGTTACTTCTTTTATTTTATACAAAGCTTTCCACAGCTGCATGTCTTGGGAAAGACTAATTAAAATCACTGAAGGAAATATGATCAGCCAGACGAGGCAGAAAATAAACTAGGGAAAAAATCATTTAATAGTTGCTGCACTTTTGTAATCAAATGCTTTACTTAGATGCTGAAAATATATTTCACTGGAAGTTATTAAGCAAGGATATGGTGATTTTTCACTATTGTATTTTCATATAAAAACATATTTAAATGTTCAATAAATATTTTAAATAAAACTCACATATATTAAGTAGGAAAAAACTAACAAAGGCTTTCTTCTAGATAGTATGATGTACATAAAGAAATATGATGTATATTTAACATGCTGAGTATCTTGCTCTAAATCCAAGTGATTACCAGAATTAATTCCAGGCAAAGATCCAGAAGAGGAAAGAGAGTGGCTATATTGGGCCTTGATACCTATCTAATAAACGTAAGGTCAAAAAACATACATTCCATTTATAAATGTGATGTGATCACTTCTTCCAAATAGTGAATCATAACACAGCAAACATCCTCAAAAGGTATCTCTTTCTAAAAGGCATATTCTGAAAACTAAAAATCTGGAAATCCCACTGAATTTTAGTCAGCATTTATGTCTTATAGAGTTTTGGGAACCTGAATTTATATTTTTCCTCACTTTAGAAGTGAGATGGCAATTAATATTTTTTAAAGTGATTACCCTTATTCCCTTGTGGCTCAGACAGTAAAGCATCTGCCTACAATACAGGAAACTTTTGGCTTGGATCCCTGGGTCAGGAAGGTCTTCTGGAGAAGGAAATGGCAATCCACTCCAGTACTCTTGCCTGGAAAATCCCATGGATGGAGGAGCGTGGTAGGCTACAATCCATGGGGTCGCAAAGAGTCAGACAAGACTGAGCGACTTCACTTCACTTCTTCAACCAAACCACGCTACTAAAAGCATAATTTTCAAACATACATGCATATGTGCACAATTACATATTCAGAATCCTGGAGCTTTTCTGCCAGTTACATTGAAGAGAAACCTCTGCTCAGACAGTAAAGCATCTGCCTACAATACAGGAAACTTTTGGCTTGGATCCCTGGGTCAGGAAGGTCTTCTGGAGAAGGAAATGGCAATCCACTCCAGTACTCTTGCCTGGAAAATCCCATGGATGGAGGAGCGTGGTAGGCTACAATCCATGGGGTCGCAAAGAGTCAGACAAGACTGAGCGACTTCACTTCACTTCTTCAACCAAACCACGCTACTAAAAGCATAATTTTCAAACATACATGCATATGTGCACAATTACATATTCAGAATCCTGGAGCTTTTCTGCCAGTTACATTGAAGAGAAACCTCAAAAATATCATCAAGATGTAATTATTTTTCACTTTATATAATTTTGCTTTAAGTTCTGTTTGTTCAGCTAATAAAATCTATTTTGTTGTTTTTTAAAGCAGCCATTTTCAAAGTACTCTCTTCTTGTGTTATGAATTTAGTTCTTCATTTTAACCCTTGAATATTTCATAACTCAATCCTTGGATATTTCAAATATTTATTTTAATGTTTCTTGCAAATTGCCATTAGTACCAGTCTATCACATGTGAATGCTCCAGTGATTTACTCTCACAACAGTAATATTATCTAGTGATCTAAAATTTTTACCACTCATCTTCAGAAGACCTTCCTCAAGCATTTCTAAATAAATTAGCCCTGGAAGACCAACGTGTTACTATAATGTTATTTTGCAGATACTAAAAGCAGTAAAGACCATAAATTTATATTTTTAGATATATAAAATATGACTATTTCCAAATTGAATGTAAGAGACAGAAACACTAGAGTTAGGCAGGATCACCTGCAGGCATATGGCTAGTCTACAGAATTTCTGAAATGAGGTTCTGATTAATTCTTACATTTTAAAGGAGCATTTCTTTGTACGTGTTGGGATCAGGTAGGAGTTCACAGTAGGGCTAACTTTAATGATCTTAGTGATTTGACCAAATGTCTGAAATATATTACAAAGTACTATACTTTCTCAACTTTTACATTACTGGAAATGCAAGTAATGTTCTGAAAGATGCAATTACAGTTTTTTCTCAATATTCTAAAAGAATAACAGGGAATTATTCTCCCTCAAGTTGCATGAAGAAACAGAGAATGATTTGAATCATGATGTTACTGAATACCACAATATCTAAAATAATGGGCATAGACTCAGAGATTTGAGTTTGACTCTTTTTTGGTCACTTGTGAGCTGTGTGACCTTGGGCAAATTACTAAATTTATCAGTAGTATTATATGTAAAATGAGAGCAATTGTGACTTCTGTGTTAGGCTGTTGCATAAGTTTTTTGTATTCCTCTGGGTCCTCTTGAGAAACAGAAGCAATAAGATCTATCTCTATAGACATTGGAAAAGGAAATGGCAACTCGCTCCAGTATTCTAGCTTGGGAAACCCCTTGGACAGAGGAGGCTGGCAAGTTGCAGTCCATGTGGTTGCAAAGAATCAGCTATGACTTAGTGACTAAACAGCAACAGCAACTATAGACATAGACAGATCGATTGATAGATAGCTTCTTATCTATCTAGAATATCTGTGTCTATCCGTCTATCTACCTTTCTATTAAAGAGAGATACTTATTTTGAGAAATTGCTTACACAATGCTAAGGGCTGGCACAGACAAAATCTGTAAGACCGGCTGGCAGGCTGGAGACTATGAAAATAATTCATGTTGCATTCCAGAGGTTGAAATTTGCAGTGCAGCAAGCTGGACACTAAGCAGGATTATACTTATATATGTAATATAGTTATGTTATAATTGTAAAGACAATCCTTTATGAGGGTGATGAGGGAGAATCTGTTCCATTCTTCTCCCCTAGATTCTGCTGGTTTTCTGGAAATTTTTATTATTCCTTGGCACGTAGATCTCTGTCTTCATCTTTACATGACATTCTCTCGGTATCCGATTTTATTTTTATAAGAGCACAGTTATGTTGGACTAGGGCCCATCTTAATAACCTTATCCTAACATATCCTTATCCTTATATCTGCAACAACCCTATTTCCAAATAAGGTCACTTTCTTGAGTACTAGTAGTTAGGACTATAAGATATGAATTTAAAGTGTTCACTATTTAACTCATAATATCCTTGTAACAGAAACCACTCAATAAATGATAGGTACTATTTTTGAACATGATCAAATACTTAAGGAAAACTGAATTTAGGGTTCTTTAAGAAAATAGTAAATAAATTAAGGTAAGCATGAGCTAATTCAAGGAAAAAATGCTTATTTCAAGACATCAATAGATAATAGATAAGATACAGTGCTTACAGAAGGAGTACAGGTTAATAATAAAAAGGTTTATTGGCTCTAAATGTAGTTATTTAAAAATTGTTTGAAAATGGAGGAATTCTAGCAGAAGAAAATTCTATACATTTTGAGAATATTTTAGCTCTTCCTCAATCTATGAACAGGTTTATAGTTTCCTTGCAGAGGATAATATAATTTTGAAAGTCTTCGGGAGCATATCTGAAAAAGACTGATTGAAAAGCTCACAAACAGAAGGTATGAATTTCCCATGCAGAGTTAAAGCATCAAAGGCAAGGAAATATGAGTAAATGTAAGTTTGTAGGAGGACCGTACTCCTTGTAAATGAATTCCAGTGCTATGTTACTAACTGATTATGATGATTTCTAGTAGGAATTCCATTTTTTCCTCACATCAAAGGGGGAAAAAAATCAAATACTGTGTGATCCAGTCTCACTACATTTTGTTTAAAACTATATTCTTTCCTTTTGACCACTACATTTGGAACGTCTGCACAATCCCTAGGGGCAAGAGCACAGAAGTGATTTTATTTCCTCTTCTTATGTGGAAGTCTCAAGGTCAATTATACTTTTACAACTCAGCTTTTCTATTTAGTTTAAGTACAACTTAAATTCAAGATTTCATTATCGTATTAATGAATATTTGAATATAGCTACTACTTTGCACACCTTCAGTTTATCCCCATTTTCAATCTATGTTAATCTTATAGCGAAGCAAAATTTGCCACTTCCAAAATGTTTCTCTTTGACATTAGCATTATTTTAAGCTGATGATTTATAAGAAACAGAAGACTGTGGATGTTTTCTTTTTTTAAAACTCTCTCTTAACTATCCAAAATAATTTAGAGGAAAGATCTGACCCAGGAAGAACTGTATCACCAGGGATATCTACAAAGAATATGGACTAGGTATGATAGGCAGAATTCTGCAGGCCCTGAAGACCAAAGTCCTCTCTTTGTTCTTTTGTCTCTGCATGGCATAGTAGATATTTGTTTACTAAACAGTTTTTATTATTATTATTATTATTACCATGTAAACTGACTTCCTTCTCTTTGAAGTCCCAAACCCCTACCCAATTCTCCTTCTCTCAAATGGCATATAAGCTTCAATTGCCCAACTTGTCTTTGGGTTTCATATTCTTATGCAATCCTCATATTTATGTAATTTAACTTTCTCCCATTATGCATGTCAGCATAATTCTTAGTCCATCCAAAAGAGCTAAGGAGAATAGAGGAAAGTTTTTTTTTTTTTTTTCCTACTCTACAATCTCAAGAGAGGCTTCTCGGGTGGCTCAGTGGTAAAGAATCTGCCTGCCGATGCAGGAGACCCGGATTCGATCCCTTGTTCAGGAAGATCCCCTGGAGAAGGAAATGTCAATCCACTCCAATATTCTGGCCTGGGAAAATCCCAGGGATAGAGGAGCCTGGTGGGCTACACTCCACAGAGTCAAAAAAGTTGGACACAAATGAGCGCACATGCACAATCTCAGTAACAATTCTAAGTATGCATGTTTCTACATATGGAAGGATGGAACAACTTTTCATTACTCAATCATACCACAAAGCTTAATTTGCAGTTCATTATCTGTGATACAATGATTGCTACATGGTTGCAAATGTTCACCCTCTGGCTTCACACCTTTTTCTGTGTGATTCTGCCACTCCTTTCATCAAGATGTAAATACTATTTTCCACCTTGAGATTTACTTTGTCAAATAGAATGACCTAGAAATGACAATTTGCCAATTTAAAATCTCGGGAGATCTTGCATGTTTCTGTTCTCTCTATATCCTGATATCATCATGTGAATAGCTTACAAGATGCTGCAAAACAGCTGGTCTAGTCATCTACATTGTCCCATCTGACAGCTGACCTAGGATTAAATATGAGTGAGGCCACTCTAGGCCAGCCCCAACCAACCAAACTGTTAGCTGACCACAGATGCCGGGGTGAGCTCAAGTGAGGTCAGCCAAGTCTGGCCCTGATAGCAGAATTGCATAGAGGAGTCAAGACAAAAATGACAAGCCAGAAAGAGACTTGTTGTTTAAGTGAGTGGTCTCAAATTTTTGGCACCAGAACAACTGTGGTAGACAATTGTTCCATTAAAGAAGGGGAGATGGTTCAGGTAGTAATGCAGGCAACGAAGAGCAACAGATGAAGCTCTGCTCTCTTCGCCTGCTGCTCACCTCCTGCTGTGTGGTCTGGTTCTTAAGAGCCTAGGGGTTGGGTATCCCTGGTCTAAATTAATGGATTTTGGGGGAATAATTTGTTATGGCACTTTACCACTAGCACCACCTGGGAAACCCATGAATAACCCTGGAGTGGGTAGCCATTCCCTTCTCCAAAGGATCTTCCTGAACCAGGGATTGAACTCACATTTTTCTGGCATTGCAGGCAAATTCTTTGCCATTTGAGCCACCAGGAAAGCTTGATTTGTTATGTACCAATCACAAAATGAAACAAAGTCCCTCAGGATTGACTCAGTATAACACTCCAATACTTCCTAACACATGAGATGCCTTCCCCATCTCAGTAACATCTGTTGAAATTTCATCCTTTAAGGCTAACTATCAGAAATGCTGCTGGATTAGGAGAACTGGTGTCCAACTACCAGATTTCCTATTGGATCCTAGTTTATACTGAATGTCAGTTTCACTGTCTTGCAATTTTTTGGTATTCTTTATAATCTAATTCATCTTGACTTTGAACTCTTTTTCTGAAATAACCCAAATATATCATTTTAGGAAGCTAGCATAATGATACTATAAGCTACAGGAATAGCACAAGTCCTAAAAGATTGAAGCTACTTATGTTAGATATATAGGGAATAGATATAGGTAATAGAAAGATTCCTCTACATTCCTCTAGATATACTTAAAAATAAAAATTTTAAAAAGACTTTATATCGTGGCTGATCCATGTCGATGTGTAGCAAAACGAATACAGTATTGTAAAGCAAAACAAACTAAAAAAATAAAAATTAATTAAAAAAAAAAAAGACTTTATAGTGGAATTCCGAAGAGGATGAGATTGTACCAGTCACAGGTGATTTCTAGGGAAAATGATCTAGTAAAATAAAAAGTCTAATTAAGAATTTTCTTTTCCAGTGTGATTTGTATTCACACATGTGAACCCGATACAATACAATGTGTCAATTATTTGTCAAAAAGTAATTATATTTCTAATGCTTGGAATTTTTTTCTATAAATTGTTGATTTAGAGTAATATTAATTCTAAAATAATTTGAACTTCAACTATTTATTTAGAATAAAAGTGCATTTTGCCACACAATTTTCTGAATCTGAAAAAACAATAGATATTGAAGATGAAGAAACAGCTGAAAGTGAAATTGATAATAAGGATTGGAAATATTTGAAGTATAATAGAACTTTTAAAATAGAGTAGTTATATCTCATTTTTAAAGAGGTTTAACACTGTCACTGAATTTATACTTTCAGAAGAGGTGTTAATAATTTTTGAGATGTTAATTTTTGGTGAACTGAAAATAATCCATATATTTATTAGGCTTGATATTGTCCCTGTAAGTTGATAAGAAATATAATGCCCACGAGTGTATTTCTGAGAATCAAAAGAGTGGATATTATTAGAATGTATGCAGGATGGATACTCAGGTGTGAATCTTTTGCATGTTCTATGTGTTTATGAGATAATTTATTAGCATTTTATTCTTTAACCTAGATTGATATAAAATGTATAGCAGGTCTTCACCGGTGGCTCAGAGGTAAAGAATCCACAAGAGACACAGATTCGACCTGTGGTCCAGGAAGATCCCCATGCCCTGGAGCAACTAAACCCCTGCACCACAGCTCCTGAGGCTTTGCTCTGGAGCCTGGGATCTGCAGCTCCTGAGCCCACGTGCCACACCTGCTGAAGCCCTAGAGCCTACACTTCGAAACAAGAGAAACCACTGCAGTCAGAAGCCTGAGCACTGCAACTAGAGAGTAGCCCCTGCTCACGACATCTAGAGAAAAAAATCCATGCAGCAACAAAGATCCAGGCAGCCAAATAAATAATTTTAAAACATACCCATTAATATATAGCATTTTTATTTATTTTTAAATATAAAGCATTGTTTCTAAATTTGGGGTTACTGCAATACACTACCAGGCATTAAGGCCATGCATTTTGTAGGATAATTCCTTCTAAGGTACAGCAAGGCTCTACCTAGGTTCAAGTTTGTAAACCCTCAGAAACCCACCATTACTGACAGCACAAAGGGATATTCAGTGTTGCAATCAACTACAAATTGCCAAATCTACTCCTTTATGGAACTCTTGCCTGCTTGAATTTTCCCCAACAGCACACGGATGAACATTCTCCTTTGGCACTTCTACCCCTCTGACTCCAGAATAGCTCTCAGGGTACATTCTCGTTTTCTTTGACAGCGTTCATACCTTTTAATTTATTTCCTTTATCTCTTTCATGCCTAGTTAAAACCATACTTCAATATAAAATTTGCAAAATTTTGGTATATACTTGCATATCACATTAATTTTTTTTAATTTCTGTTATTTCTATAGAACATTCACTGTCTCATTTCTAATATTTATGTGTGATTCTTCTCTCTGTGAATTGCTAATTACTTGTCTATTTTATGAGTCCTTCATGAACCAGACTGCCTTTTTTGTTGATCAAATCTATACATTTCTTGTTACTATCTTTGTTGCTACTGCAACAAATAATATTAATTTTTATTTGTATTCTAGTTAAGACCTTCCTAGTTAAAACCATACTTCAATATAAAATTTGCAAAATTTTGGTATATACTTGCATATCACATTAATTTTTTTTAATTTCTGTTATTTCTATAGAACATTCACTGTCTCATTTCTAATATTTATGTGTGATTCTTCTCTCTGTGAATTGCTAATTACTTGTCTATTTTATGAGTCCTTCATGAACCAGACTGCCTTTTTTGTTGATCAAATCTATACATTTCTTGTTACTATCTTTGTTGCTACTGCAACAAATAATATTAATTTTTATTTGTATTCTAGTTAAGACCTCCCTTAGTTATTTCTGGATTGTTTTGTTGTTCTTGTTTTTCTTTTTAGCTTAATTTAATTCATTAATTTTATTTTTTTGGCTTTTTCAAAATTTTATTGGAGTATAATTGATTAGCAATGTGTTGGTATCAGGTGTATAGCAAAATGATTCCATTATACATATACATGTATCTTTTTTTTTTCAAATTATTTTCCTATTTATGCTATTGAAAGGTATTGAATAGAGTTCCCTGTACTATACAGTAGGTCCTTGTTGGTTATCTGTTTTAATACAGCACTGTGTACACAAAAAAATAAACTCAAAATGGATTAAAGACATGAATGTAAAACCAGATATTATAAAACTTTGAGGAAAATATAGGCAGAATACTCTTTGACATAAATTGAAGCAATATCATTTTCTATCCATCTTCTAGAGTAATGGAAATAAAAACAAACATAAACAAGTGAGACCTAAATAAACTCCCTTTTCACAGCAAAGGAAACCATAAACAAAGTGAAAAGACAACCCATAGAATGGGAGAAAATATTTGCAGATGAAGCAACCGACAAGTGATTAATCTCCAAAGCATACAAATAGCTCATGAAACTCAATATCAAGAAAACAAAGAACCCACTCAAAAAATGAGTAGACCTAAATAGACATTTCTCCAAATAACACATAAAGATGGCCAGAAAGTGAAATCACTCAGTTGTGTCTGATTCTTTGTGACCCCATGGACTGTAGCCCACCAGGCTCCTCCTTCCATGGGATTCTCCAGGCAAGAATACTGGAGTGGATTGCCATTTCCTTCTCCAGGGGATCTTCTCAACCCAGTGATCAAACCCGGGTGTCCCGCATTACAGGCACATGCTTTACCCTCTGAGCCACCAGGGAAGCCCTTAAAAAGATACTCAACATCTTTCAATCCCACTCCTGGATATACATCTAGAAAAAATAAAAACAGTAATTCAAAAAGATGGGACTTCCCTTGTGGCTAACACTATAAAGAATCTGCCTGCAAAGCAGAAGACTCGGGTTCAATCTGTGAATCTGGAATATCCCCTGGAGAGGAGAATGGCAACCTACTCCGGTATTCTTACATGGAGAATTTCATGGCGAGAGGAGCCTGGTGGGCTATAGTCCATGGGGTTGCAAAGAGTCGGACATGATTGAGTGATTTTCACTTTTACTTTCACTTCAAAAAGATACACTCACTCCAGGCTGTGTAGCAGCATGGTTTATCAATTTGACAGCCAAGACATGGAAGCCACCCAACTGCCCATCAACGGACTGTTGGGTTAAGACGATGCACTATGTCTCTATCCATTACACAGACAGATGTAGAAAACAGAGGTACGCGTGTGCATCCCTCAGTCATGTCTGACTCTTTGCAGCCTCCTGGACTGCAGCCTGCCAAGCTCCTCTGTCTATGGGATTTTCCAGCCAAGAATACCTGAGTGGATTGCCATTTCTTACTCTAGGGGGATTTTCTTGACCCAGGGATCCAACCTGCATCTCTTTCATCTCCTCCATTGGCAGGACGGTTCTCTACCACTGAACCACCTGGGAAGCTCTAGAAAATAGATACAAATATGTTGCTGCTGCTGCTGCTGCTGCTGCTAGTCACGTCAGTCGTGTCCGACTCTGTGCGACCCCATAGACGGCAGCCCAACAGGCTCCCCGTCCCTGGGATTCTCCAGGCAAGAACACTGGAGTGGGTTGCCATTTCCTTCTCCAATGCATGAAAGTGAAAAGTGAAAGTGAAGTTGCTCAGTCGTATCCAACTCTTCATGACCTCATGGACTGCAGTCCACCAGGCTCTTCCATCCATGGGATTTTCCAGGCAAGAGCACTGGAGTGGGGTGCCATTGCCTTCTCTGACAGATATGTTACCCAGCCATAAAAAAATATAATGAAATACTGTCATTTGCAGCAATTTGGAAGGACTTAGAGAAAATATTATACTTAGTGGAATAATAGAGAGGAAGACAAATACTATATGATATAGTTCTACTTACATGTGGTCACTACAAAATAATACAAATGAATTTATATGCAAAATAGAAACAGAATCACAAACATAAAAGACAAACATGTTTACCAAAGGGGCAAGGGAAAGTGGAAGGAACTAGTTAGAGGAATGGGATTGACAGATACAAACCACTATACATAAAAGAGAAAAGCAACAAGACTTACTGTGCAGCACAGGGAATTATACCTTATAATGGAATACAATCTGCAAAAAGTTAAATCACTATATATTATATACCTGAAACTGTGATATTATAAATTATAAACTATACTTCAAAGAAAATGATAGTTGATAGTAAATAATAGGGAGAAAACTAAACAGTGAGTAATACTAACTGTGAAGGAAGCTGTAATTTTAAACAGAGGTCCCAATGAGGAGATGACCTATGATCAAAGACCTGAAAGGGGCAAGGTAATGCATATGGAGATCTGAGAGTAGGGCAATGCAGGCCGTTGCTGTGCAGCAGAATGTCAAGGAGCCAGGAGACTGGCACAGAGGAAGGTTAAGGTAGCAGTATGAAATGAGACCAGAGTGTTGTAGGAGGAGCTGAACTCTGAGAGCCTTGAGGGTTTCAGAGGGACTTTAGCTTTTAATATCCATGGGATCAGAAAATATTAGAGGATTCTGCAGTGAGCAGAAAGATGATTTTCAGTTACATATCTACTATTTTGAAACTAGAGTTCAGTTCAGTTGAGTCAATCAGTCATGTCTGACTCTTTGAGACCCCATGGACTGCAGCACGTCAGGCTTCCCTGCCCATCAATTCCTGGAGCTTACTCAGACTCACATCCATCGATTCAGTGATTCCATCCAACCATCTCCTCCTCTGTCATCCCCTTCTCCTCCTGCCTTCAATCTTTCCTAGCATAGGGGGACAAGTACAGAAGGTAGACGATCAGTTAGAACACTAAAAAAATAATCCCAACAGTATTATTAGGAATATATAATGGTGCACTAAAGCTAGAAGAGCAGCTTTGGAGGAGAACATGGGAGGGAAGTGAGCTGAGTGGTTGGAAAAGGGGTATAATAAAAAAAGAAAGGCCATGGATGAAACTAAGAGTTTAGCCTGATTAGAAGGCTAAACAATGGGTTTAGCAGTTAAGTGGTTACAATTGCCTGGACAGTACCATGGACAGAGGAGCCTGGTGGGCTGCAGTACGTGGGATAGCTTAAGAGTCAGACATGATTGAGTGACTTCACTTTCACTTTTCACTTCCATGCATTGGAGAAGGGAATGGAAACTCATGCCAGTGCTCTTGCCTGGAGAATGCCAAGGATGGTGGAACCTGGTGGGCTGGCGTCTATGCGGTTGCACAGAGTCGGAGACAACTGAAGTGACTAGCAGAGGCAGCAGCAGCTGCTGGAAAATGGGGTGCCATTTGCCAAAATGAGGAAAATAAAAAAGACTAAATTAGGGATGGAATTATTAGTATGATTTTTATATGTTAATTTGTAGACAACGCAATGTAGATTTGTGGATTGTATTTGAATATTTTATTGTGAGATTCAGAGGAAAATTTGACATTATCAGGAGCATGAATATAAATTCAGAACAAAAGAAATCTAAGAACTGATATTTCTTTGAGACACTTTAAATATAAAAGTAGGAGAGATGAGGAGAGTCAATAAAGACACTAGGGGTAAGTGGCAATGAAGAAAATTACTGGAAGGGAGTCCTGAAAGCCAATTGAAGAAAATAATTGAAGGGGTTGCTGGGGGCCAACCATAAGAGGTTGTTTCTAAATCAAATAAGATGAGTATGGAGAATTAACATCAAATTTAGCCAAGTGAAGCTCACCATTGACCACAACATTTGTGCAGAGAAGTAGGAGAATATGATTTATTGCAGAAGATTCACATGGGAATAAAAGAGCAATTGGAGGTAGTGGATATAAGCAAGTTCTATACGTTTCACTCTTTGCTCTAAGAATTTGCAGAAATAGAACAGTAAGTAGATAGGAATATGGATTCAAGAGACACTTATTTCATTTTTCTTTAAATATTTGAAGATCACCCTGTGATTATAAGTTGATGAGAGTGAGGTATTAGAGGAAATAATTGATGATGCTAGACATAGAGAGGAAAATTGCTAAAGCAGTGTTCTTGAGTGGTCACCCAATATGAAGATAAAGGCTCAAGCAAACTTGCTGCCATTATTAAGGAGTACAGACCCTTCATCTGAAGAAAAGGGGAGGAGCAAGAGAATATGAGAACAAGTTGAGGTAACTTCAGCAAAATAGGAAGGAGGATCTTTAGATGACATGAAGACAAAAGCTAGTGTTGTCTAGAAAAGTGTGAGCTTATGACTTAGTGCTGCAGTTCTAAAAATGAGGTTCAATTACACCAGTGGGGACAGTCCCAGACTTTTTCAGGGTGCCAACAATCATCCCGTTTTAAACTATCTTCATATAGTCTAACCAAACAATAAAATAGAAGATAATATAAGAACCAGACTGGTACTAAGGCATATATTAAGATACTTGCAAAATTAGAAATAATGTCTCTCAATACTAGGTTTTTGTTTGCAAAAGTATACTTGTTTCTCATAAAAATGCTATTTCACAAGCTTTGTATTGATTAGTTACTGAATCATACCATCTAGTCTTACTCTAACAAAAAAAATGTGTATGTTTAAGAAAAACACTAATAATAATAGTAATTGTGGGCAGCAATAATATACTGAATATTATAATAAACAACATATAGTTTATTACTTCTAAAACAGGGATTCAATTTTTTAAAATAAATGTATTTATTTTAATTGGAGGTTAATTACTTTACAATATTGTATTGGTTTTGCCATATATCAACATGTATCCACCACAGGTATACATGTGTTCCCCATCCTGAACCCCCCTCCCTCCTCCCTCCCCGTACCATCCCTCTGTGTCGTCCCTCTGTGTGCACCAGCCCCAAGCATCCTGAATCAAGCATTGAACCTGGGCTGGAGACTCATTTCATATATAATATTATACAAGTTTCAATGCCATTCTCCCAAATCATTCCACGCTCTCCCTCTCCCACAGAGTCCAAAAGACTGTTCTATACATCTGTGTCTCTTTTGCTGTCTCTCACAGTAAGTTTACACTATTAAATGTTGACCTGAGAAAAGATATATCAAAATTTGGGGGGGGCGGCATTAAAGCTCTTTAATATTGTCAAGCAATATTGTGAATAACTTGCAAATGTGCAAGACTAATCACTAGTGTCCTGTCCAGAATGCTCTTCTGAATTATTTCCTCTTTCCACTGACTTTTAAGCTATTTTCAGTCTTACATACTATAGAAATCCCATACAGGTCATCCTTATCTATAGAAATACACATAGATTTTATTGTCTCTGGTAGAGATGCAACTGATCATAGCCTTGTGGATATTAACTACTTTGCATCTACTTATAAATTCATTTCAGCACTCTGTATTGCCCAAACATGTGTGTTCTTTAAATGCTCCATTGAATTGGTTTCAGCATTCTATTGCCTTCCTCACTACTTAATCAATTAAATTGTTGGCAATGTTTATTTTATATGCTTGTTTATTTTATGCTTGTGAAAGCCATGATATTATGTTTTTAAAACTATATTTTTGAATGATATTGTGCCAAACATATAAGTCAACAATAGAAAATCTTATAAATGATATTGAAAAAACAAGTGGTTCTTAGACATGCACAGAAATTGTATCTTCCATGTATTTCACAGTTTAAAACTCAGGATACAGATGCACTTTGGTCAAGGGGGAATGTTAGTAGAAAGGGGAGAGTGAAAGTTAAAGACGTTCAAAAGCAAACAAAGTTGGTTTATGATCTCATCATCTCGTGAAAGGACATTTTAACAGCAAAAAAAAAAAAAAATAGAAGATATAAATTTAAAATAAAAATAGCTCTTTAATACACATAGCTTACACTTGTGAGAGCTTATTTCATCACTTTTATTTTCATTACCTCACTGCACACTGGTGAAAACATTATCAAAGGTTAACATTGGGCCAGCACCAAATTTAGAGAAAATGAGATTTAATAAGACAGTTTGATGATTCAGGCTGTTTCTGACCTTCTTTAATTAGCAGGTACATATAATTGTATTAGTTGTTTCACAATGCACTGTAATATCATTCTCCTCCAGCAGACAGTGAGTTTCAGAAGGCTATTTATTAAAGACTGCTAGCTGT
This sequence comes from Aepyceros melampus, assembly GCA_006408695.1. Taxonomy (NCBI): domain Eukaryota; kingdom Metazoa; phylum Chordata; class Mammalia; order Artiodactyla; family Bovidae; genus Aepyceros; species Aepyceros melampus. The sequence continues at coordinate 98,482 of SJXQ01002455.1, read as the reverse complement.
CAAACAAAATCCCTTTTCCCTATCTTCCTTGAAAATAGGCAGAAACTTGGCTGTCTATCTATATTACATTTCCAGTCTCCCTTGCAATTAGAGTTGTCATGTTTACTAAGTTTTCACAGATGCAGGTAAGAAGATACAAAATGTGCTCTTCACTCCAGGCCCCTTAAGAGAGTGGACATGCCTCTTCCATGATCTCTTTTTAATTCTGAACAATTTCAATCTAGTGGTGGCTACCTGCTGTGACAATGCAGTCAGGGATAGTGAGAAGAGATGAAAAGAACCTGGTTTCTGAAAAGCTATGTGGAACAGACCTTTCTGCTTCTAATTATTACATAAGAGAGAAATAAGTTTTCATCTACTTTAAGCTTCAAGCTGGCTCTCTGAATTATGATCATCTAGTCTTATGGGGGTGAGTTCAGTTCAGTCGCTCAGTCGTGTCCAACCCTTTGTGACCGCATGAATTGCAGCACGCCAGGCCTCCCTGTCCATCACCAACTCCCGGAGTTCACTCAGACTCACATCCATCAAGTCAGTGATGACATCCAGCCATCTCATCCTCGGTCATCCCCTTTTCCTCCTGCCCCCAATCCCTCCCAGCATCAGAGTCTTTTTCAGTGAGTCAACTCTTCGCATGAGGTGGCCAAAGTACTGGAGTTTCAGCTTTAGCATCATTCCTCCCAAAGAAATCCCAGGGCTGATCTCTTTCAAAATGGACTGGTTGGCTCTCCTTGCAGTCCAAGGGACTCTCAAGAGTCTTCTCGAACACCACAATTCAAAAGCATCAATTCTTAAGTACTCAGCCTTCTTCATAGTCCAACTCTCACATCCATACATGACCACAGGAAAAACCAGAGCCTTGACTAGATGGATCTTAGTCGGCAAAGTAATGTTCTCTGCTTTTGAATATACTATCTAGATTGGTCATAACTTTTCTTCCAAGGAGTAAGCATCTTTTAATTTCATGGCTGCACTCACCATCTGCAGTGATTTTGGAGCTCAAAAAATAAAGTCTGACACAGTTTCCACTGTTTCCCATCTATTTCCCATGAAATGATGGGACCGGATGCCATGATCTTCATTTTCTGAATGTTGAGCTTTAAGCCAACTTTTTCACTCTCCACTTTCACTTTCATCAAGAGACTTTTTGAGAGTTGGGCTATAAAGAAAGCTGAGTGACAAAGAATTGATGCTTTTGAACTGTGGTGTTGGAGAAGACTCTTGAGAGTCCCTTGGACTGCAAGGAGATCCAACCAGTCCACCTAAAGGAAATCAGTCTTGAATATTCTTTGGAAGGACTGATGCTGAAGCTGAAACTGCAATACTTTGGCTACCTGATGCAAAGATCTGACTCATTGGAAAAGACCCTGATACTGGGAAAGAGAAGGCAGGAGGAGAAGGGGACAACAGAAGATGAGATGGTTGGATGGCATCACCAACTCAATGGACATGAGCTTGAGTAAATGCCAGGAGTTGGTGAGGGACAGGGACACCTCATGTGGTGCAGTCCATGGGGTCACAAGAGTTGGACACAACTGAGTGACTGAATTGAACTGAGGTTTATGTTAAATAATAAAAGATGGAACTATATTTTTACCTATTTTAATATCTCAATATGCTAGGGTGATGATTGGCATATAAATCTACAATTGATGCTTTTCAAATTAATATATAAATGACATATTAAGTCACATCTACATGATAAATATATTGGTATGGTTATTAAAGTGAGTTTTTTCTACACAAGTTTAGAAATGGTTATGAAAAGATAATGTTTGGTGTAACAGCATTGCATGGTCTTGTTATACTTACTAAATAGTATAATGATTATAACCATCCTTTGCCTTAGAAATTATGATGATTATTATTATGATGTTCATTTACAAAAGTAGAAATTGAGGCTTAATATCTCAATTAGTGACTTTGAGAAATTAAGTTAAGTGACTTTCCAAAACTTGAACAAATAGTTATCATGGATACTGAATTTGAACCCCACTACATTAATATTCCCGTGAGCAGAAATCCCTTAGAAGAAATGGAGTAGCCATCATAGTCAACAAAAGAGTCTGAAATGAAGTACTTGGATGCAATCTCAAAAATGACAAAATGATCCTGTTCATTTCCAAGGCAAACCATTCAATATCACTGAAATCCAAGTCTATGCTCCGACCAGTAATCCTGAAGAAGCTGAAGTTGGACAGGTCTATGAAGACCTACAAGACCTTCTATAACTAACACCCAAAAAAGATAGGGGACTGCAATGCAAAAGTAGGAAGTCAAGAACACCTGGAGTAACAGCCAAATTTGGCCTTGGAGTACAAAACGAAGCAGGGCAAAGGATAATAGAGTTTTCCCAAGAGAATGCACTGGTCATAGCAAACACCCTCTTCCAACAACACAAGAGAAGACTACACATGAACATCACCAAATGGTAGATACCAAAATCAGACTGATTATATTTTTGCAGCCAAAGAGGGAGACGCTCTACACAGTTAGCAAAAACAAGACCGGGAGCTGACTGTGGCTTGGATCATGAACTCCTTATTGCCAAATTTAGAATGAAATTGAAGAAAGTGGAGAAAACCATTAGACCATTCAGGTACGACCAAAATCAAATCCATTATGACTAAACAGTAGAAATGAGAAATAGGTTTGAGGGAAAATTCTAAACTCTGATAGACAGAGTGCTTGATGAACTATGGATGGAGGTTCTTGACATTGTTACAAGAGACAGGATTCAAGACCATCCCCAAGAAAAAGAAATGCAAAAAAGCAAAATGGCTGTCTGAAGAGGCCTTAGAAATAGCTGTGAAAAGAAGGGAAGTGAAAAGCAAAGGAGAAAAGGAAATATATACCCATTTGAATGCAGAGTTCCAAGGAATAGCAAGGAGAGATAAGAAAACTTTCCTCAGTGATCAATGCAAAGAAATAGAAGAAAACAATAGAATGGGAAAGACTAGAGATCTCTTTAATAAAATTAGAGATACCTAGGGAACATTTCATGCAAACATGGGCTCAATACAGGACAGAAATGGTAGGGACCTAACAGAAGCAGAAAATATTAAGAAGAGGAGGCAAGAATACACAGAAAAACCATACAAAAAAGATCTTCATGACCCAGATAATCATGATGGTGTGATCACTCCCTTAGAGCCAAACATCCTAGAATGTGAAGTCAAGTGGACCTTGGAAAGCATCACTATGAACAAAGCTAGTGGAGGTGATGGAATTCCAGTTGAGCTTTTTCAAATCCTGAAAGACGATGCTGGGAAAGTGCTGCACTCAATATGCCAGCACATTTGGAAACTCAGCAGTGGCCACAGGACTGGAAAAGGTCAGTTTTCATTCCAATTCCAAAGAAAGGCAATGCCAAAGAATGCTCAAACTACTGCACAATTGCATTCATCTCACATGCTAGTTAAGTAATGCTCAAAATTCTCCAAGCCAGGCTTCAGCAATACTTGAACTGTGAACTTCCAGATGTTCAAGCTGGTTTTAGAAAAGGCAGAGAAACTAGAGATAAAATTGCCAACATCTGCTGGATCATAGAAAAAAGCAAGAGACTTCCAGAAAAACATCTATTTCTGCTTTATTGACTATGTCAAAGCCTTTGACTGTGTGGATCACAATAAACTGTGGAAAATTCTGAAAGAGATGGGAATACAAGACTACCTGACCTGCCTCTTGAGAAACCTGTATGCAGTTCAGGAAGCAACAGTTTGAACTGGACATGGAACAACAGACTGGTTCCAAATAGGAAAAGGAGTACCTCAAGACTGTATACTGTCACCCTGCTTATTTAACTTCTATGCAGAGTACATCATATGAAATGCTGGGCTGGAAGAAGCACAAGCTGGAATCAAGATTGCTGGGAGAAATATCAATAACAGATATTTCTGATATTGAAATATCAATATCAGATATGCAGATGACACCACCCTTATGGCAGAAAGTGAAGAAGAACTAAAAAGGCTCTTGATGAAAGTGAAAGAGGAGAGTGAAAATGTTGGCTTAAAGATCAGCATTTAGAAAAGATCATGGCATCTGGCCCCATCACTTCATGGCAAATAGATGGGGAAACAGTGGACACAGTGGCTGACTTTATTTTTCTGTGCTCCAAAATCACTGCAGATGGTGACTGCAGCCATGAAATTAAAATACTCATATTGTTAAGCAAAACAAACGAAAAAATAAAAATTAATTAAAGAAAAAAAATAAAAAAATATCCTTTAAAAGAATATTCTTACTCCTCCTATTCCTATAGTATGAGGTGCATATTAAATCATCAGCAATAAAGCCCTTATCAAAAGGGAAAAAAAATACTCTTCTCTTTGGAAGGAAAGTTATGACCGACCTAGATAGCATATTAAAAAGCAGAGACATTACTCTGCCAACAAATGTCCTTCTAAACAAGGCTATGGTTTTTCCAGTGGTCACATATGGTTGTGAGAGTTGGACAATAAAGAAGGCTGAGCATTGAAGAATTGATGCTTTTGAACTGTGGTGTTGGAGAAGACTCTTGAGAGTCCCTTGAACTGCAAGGAGATCCAACCAGTCCATCCTAAAGGAGATCAGTCCTGGATGTTCATTGGAGGGACTGATGTTGAAGCTGAAACTCCAATACTTTGGCCACCTGACGAGAAGAGCTGCATCATTTGAAAAGACCCTGATGCTGGGAAAGATTGGAGGTAGGATGAGAAGGGGACAATGGAGGATGAGATGGCTAGATCACATCACTGACTCGATAGACATGGGTTTGGGTGGACTCCAGGAGACGGTGATGGACAGGGAGGCCTGGCATGCTGCAGTTCATGGGGTAACAAAGAGTTGGACATGATTGAGTGACTTAACTGAACTGAACTGATATTAATATTAATTCATTCAGATGATAATATTTAAGTAGGATATCATATTTGCATAAGTGGCTGTTTTAAAATAAGGATTTGTATAGAAGCTTAGTCAATCCCAATGTATGTTTCTCTAAAAGGCTGCATTTTTGAGACAAAGAAATTATCTTGATAATTATCAAGATAACTTTTATAATCCAATCTGCTCAAAGTTTTATAAATTGATCTACTCTCCTCCTACCCCAAGTCCCATACACAATTATTTCAAATCCATAGCACAGTGTAAAATAAAGTACTTTCATCTGGAAATATTTCTGATCCCTTCTTTATGAAAGTGTGAAATTTGAGCTTGAATATATGAGTGTCAAAAATGCATCAACTGTTGACAGAGTTAACTTCTTGATTGAGTTTAATTCTCTTATTTCTATGACCAAAGCATTCCAAACCATCACACTGACTCCTCTGCCCACATACTCTTTGGACAATGCTATTCTTTTCTTTGAACATATTGGGAATACCTCATCTAGTTTTATTCTTAGTAACACAGAGCCTGGCTGTTTCACTTCTTTATAAGGGAAATGAAATAAATATCCATCTAGCCAGAGACTGTGTATTTAACATTGTTATATATTGTTTTCACAATGTTTGGAATATACTAGGCATTTTTCCTTGTGAGTGTATTCTGTTTTATCTATTGATTATCTTTTTCTTTACTCGCTTGTATATAAGCTGTTATATCATACGTTGAAATAGGCTTTCATTATTTTTCCTGTAAATTATTTTACCTTTATACACTACCTTCATCATGGCAACATGCATTTGCATATTTTAACTTTCCATGTGAAAGCTTAAGAATATGATTTTAGCACCCTCCATTTGAATCACAATTTCAGCCTGATTCAGGAGGGTGATTCTGGTTGAGAGCATCCTCAAGCAGACAAGTACACAATGGCAAAGGATCACTTCCAACATCGTAGAGCCAAGGAGACTTCTCGATTATTATTGGCTTTAATTATCACTCCCGTAAGCTGTAATATTCTTTACTTTTGGTTGAAGCAGCACTCTACAGAGTGTGAAATTCTTCTCTGCTTTAGAAAATATCCAATAAATGAAATGAATCACTTCCAATCTGCTGTAACAACTGAACACCCACTGATAAGTATAAGCAAGGGCCAAATTTATCACCACCAATAGAAAATAGGCTTTTTGAAAGTGAGGTCTGAGACATCTAGCCAGTTGCTTACTACCAGCAGTGATCAGCAAAACCAAATCCACTTTCATTTTAAATTTACAGGCATTTTATCTTTCTTGATTTGTATTCAGGTCAATAAAAAAGCATAGTCCTTTTTCTATGTTTGTACTTTATTTATTGCTATAAAATTTAAACACTAAAATATCAAAATAAATTGTTCTCATAGTTATAATCGTTAATTTCCAGTCCTACTCTCATCCACAATGTCTGATTTTTTTTTTTTCCCTTCTGTCATATGCTTCCAGTACAAATCAGATTTGAGGATTTGAATAACTCCAGTTAGTCTCTCTTCCAAAGGCCCAATTCACACAGTCCTGATTTATTTGCCCCATAAGGTAAGACTTATAACAAACAAACTGCACAAAGATATATGCTATACAGACTGAAATCAGCGCCCAGGCTTTCACTTCTCTATATTACCTCTGAGTTTCAGCAAGTCCTTTGATTCTCATAATAAGACCACAATGAATTGCTTTCTGGTTCCATGCTCTGAATTTCAGATCTAAAGAGAAAAGACTATTAAAGAAAGATAATAGGAAGAAAAGAAGAAACTGTATCTAAAAAACTGTTACATATACATTTAGAGTTTTGAGATTTATAGTAAAATTTTTCATTCTTTATGTTAGCTATCTAAATAATATGATAGAATTTTATTATAAACAGAAAGATTCAAAAATATTTTTGTTTAGGTCAGTAAATTTACTTTCAAAATGCATTTAGCATAGCTGTTTAGCCTAAAAATCAGCATTGACAAGGACATCAGATTTCCTCATTTTTTATTAATTCTTATTGAAAGGGCTAGAAGGTTTTCTCCAGCATAATGTTTTCATTTCAAATTCCAAAAGAAATGATTGACTTACTACTGTATTAAAAATAAAGCTATGGTTGACTTATTACTATATTAAAAATTCTGCAATTATCTGTAATATAGCAGGTAGCCAGGAATATGGCAAAAATGTATGAACACAAGACTGTCATTTACTGATGTTCGATGTTACATTTCTTGTGTGTGCCTGCAATTTTTAAATCTTGTAGTTCTCAAAATTATAGGTATGAAAACCACAAATGAAATCAAATCAGAGAAAAACAACTGTGAAATCAGTTTCTTTTGGTTTGGCTGTCTTGTTTCTACTGATGTTGGAAATAGAAGAAGTTGTGGTGGTTTTATAAATGATAGAATAGTTTATATCTTAAAAACTGAGGTTTTAAAGCTTTTCTTCTTACAGAAAATATTTTTTTTTAATTTTCTCCTGTGAGTGAATTTCACCGTAAAGCAAATCAGCAATTAGAATACTACAGCAAGCTCTACACATTTTAATGTCATAGGTATTCATAGAGATTGTTTCAATAATCATATATGTTTCATACTATTGTATATTTCTTGTCCTCTGTATTTTTGGAAACAACTGTTCTAACATGGTATATAAAAAGGCACAGTATTGCATTTCAGATAGTGTATGAATTCCTAGGGGTAAAAAAAAGCATATGAGGAAAAGATAAATATAAACATGCTAAATGACACCAAAGGGAATGACTTTGTTTTAAACAAGTATATCAAGTGAATATGTAGAATATTTCCATAATAACACTTTCTGATTTCTTAGAATGATAATTCAACCATATATTAGATCAAGTAATTCAATATCAAGAACATTTCAGAGTGGACAATCCTCTTGCCAGCTAGCTGAGCTGTGTTCTAACAATGGCAGGTACCTTGTTTCCCACCATGTAAGCTTAAATATGCAGATATTCTCTGTATAATGGCCCTTTAGGGTACATGGAGACTTGCCAATTGCGCTATTATGATAAGAGCCAGGAGCCAATTTCCTTCAAACCGTATTTTTTAAGATAGAGAGCATTAAACAGAAGCAGTCAGAATGACAAGGCACTAAGTATATGAACAGAATGAACATCCGGCAAAGCAGTTTAAAGGACTACGACTGCAATAAAAACTGGTAAAAACTGCCAAGTGATTTAGGTGGTGAACTATCTTCGAGTTTTAAACACTTTGAGAGAGGATGTGTGAATTACTGTTCCAATTCCATGGTATTTTTTGAGAGAAATAGGAATATGACTAAACTGCATTTGCTCTTGAACTACTTTCAAATTTGGTCTGGGTGAAATAAAAATGACATGAAAATGTCAGCTGAGCCTTTGAAGATTTAGGGTACGCTACTCTGAGATTTAGGTGGTGGCAGGTATCAGTAACCTAAGCAGTTCATTTTATTCTTCAATTTTATCTTCAAGGGAAACTTTTTTAGACATAACTCATAAGAAGAAGAATTAAGAGCCCTTCTCCTAATAACCATTTTGTCAAGACCAATTTAGGTAGAAATGCTTATGTAGAATTTCTAAGAGAAGATTTTAGGGAATCAGTTCAAAAATAAAACTCAAGTGCATATCCACAATGCATTCTTCTTTAGCTCATTCATCCAATAAACATTCTGTTATTGTTGGTCATGGTTAGTACAACTGGAACATTTAAACACAGATGTTTTCTTGAACTCTAACTAATTTTGGAGTTATAGCAAGATAAATTTTCACTTATTGTGATTACTAATTTACAGCAAAGAAGATCAATGGAAGTGACTCATAGGACTTTCATTGATCTTCTTTGGAAGATCTGATGCTGAAGCTGAAGTTCCAATACTTTGGCCACCTGATGCAAAGAGCTGTCTCATTAGAAAAGATGCTGATGCTAGAAAAGATTGAAGGCAGGAGGAGTAGGAGACGACAGAGAATGAGATAATTGGATGGCATCACCAACTCAATGGAGATGAGTTTAAGGAAACTCCAGGAGATGAAGGACAGCGATGCCTGGTGTGCTGCAGTCAATGGGTCATAAAGAGTTGGACACGACCGAGCAACTGAACAACAACAATAACAGTCGATGAGATGTTTTATAAAAAATAAATTACTACTACTTAGGGTCTCTTTCACCTTTTGGGTCCCTCAGGAGCAAATAAAAATTCAAGGTAAGAGAATAATAAGACTTGTAGAATGAATAGTTCTTGGATATGAGGACTATGTTCTTATCCTGTCGCTCAGGCTGGCAAGTAGTGGGAAACATTGCAGCAATTTTTCAAACAGCATGTGTAAAGCAAAATCAGATGATACCAAGATGTTAGAAGAGTTGTGTAGAGTTAGTTGATACTGAAAAGTGGCCATTTGGAGTTTGGTGTATGAACAGTTTGAAATTAGATTAAATTAGCTTCCTTGTTACTTTTAAAAATCCTCTTCTCTATCTGCAAGGTCCTCATCATTAAAGTTCTCCCTGAATGCCATACTTCATGGAAAGTGCCTCAGATCCCATAGTCTGAAACTATGTTTACCTAAGTCCCATAGTCTTTTATTTGTACCTCTTCCATAAAACTCTCACAGTCTGTTGAGTCCTTGAGCAATTTCATTGTTGTTGTTCAGTAGCTCAGTACTCTCTGACTCTTTGTGACCCCATGGACTGCAGCACATGAGGTGTCCCTGCCCATCACCATCTCCTAGAGTTTGCTCAAACTCATGTCTGTTGAGTTGCTGATGCCATCCAACCATCTCATCCTCTGTCATCCCCTTCTACTTCTACCCTCAACTCTCCCAGCATCAGGGTCTTTTCCAGTGAGTGGGCTCTTCACATCAGGTGGCCATTCACATCTTTCTTTGAGTTCCTAGAGAACAGAGGCCATATCTTGCTACTATTTAATCCACAGTACAGTTTGTACATATATCAATTTCTCAATATTTTTTAACAAATTTAAATATTGTGTACTTGACCTTTTGCATAAAAATAAATACACTTAGAAAACAAAATAGATTCTATCCTTAAATAATCAAATAAGTGTTTTCTAACAATTTTGAAAAAGCAGAATTAATCTCAGGACTTAATCAACTAAGGACAAAAATGTTTCAGCTCTGAAAATAAAACATTAAGATTTAAAAAGAAAAGTAACCATTTTTTTCAATAACATATTCAGAAAGTATAGTTTAATGTATTTTCTTTCCGTCTTTTCTGTTATGCTGATTTTTAGAGTAGGCATTAGGCTTATGTAATAATGTAATATGCATGCTTCCCATGCTACTAGACACTCTTCATAAATATCTTAACAATGGCAGTCTAATCCACCCTGTTGGCATAACACAATTGACTCAGCTACATTTCTTGTTAATACTGAGTCTCACTTTCCCTATTATGAAGAGCAGTGCTATACACACTGCTGTATTAAAAAGTTAAAAACACTGTTTTAAATCTTAAGTTTTAGAAACAGGACCTTCAGTTTTTGCTAAAGTGACAATTAATGGGATAACACGGACAACCTAATAAGACAGAAAAACTGTGGCTAAAACAGGGGGATGATTTTAAAAAATATTTTCAGATATATTTACAGTGTTGAAATTTTACCTAGAATTCAGAGGCAGGGAATAATGTCCAAAAAAGAAACACATCCTCAATTGACTTAAGAAGGGTATATATTCTACAAAGCTAAGAAACCTAACTGTACACACCTTTCATACCCAGTACTTGAAGTGGAGTGGGAAACTGGAAAGCAATTTGTGAAGCCTAAGAACAATACCTAATTCAAGTTTGTATACTGAAAAATTACTCAATGTAGGAAAGACTTTTCACAAACCATTAGTAGGGAACTGGCATTTCAGACTATGGACTAGACCCAGACTTAGGGGTTCACATCACATCTCTTCTGGTTTGTTCTGTCATTTGAGGGAAGGATTTTTTAACTAAAATAACCTTGGTATGGGGAGGGGTAGGGAGGGGGGTTCAGGATGGGGAACATGTGTATACCTGTGGCGGATTCATGTTGGTGTATGGCAGAACAAATACAGTATTGTGAAGTAATTAACCTCCAATTAAAATAAATAAATTTATATTTAAACAAAACCTACCAGTAAAAAATAAATAAATAAAATAAAATAAGTTTATAATTATAACATGAAGTTTGTACAATTCTATTCTAAATATTTTCTTCACAGTAATGTGTATGTATATATACATATGTGTGTATATGTCTATTTGTGAATATATTGTATATATTTGAAATATATATTATGGCTCTTTTGGCCATGAAATTTTCCAAGTGAGAATACTGTTGTGGGTCACCATTCACTTCTCCAGGGAATCTTTCTGGCTCAGGGATCCAAGTGCTAGAGAAGCAGCTAAGCTTACTGTTTAAAAGTATGGACTGTGAAACTAGACTACCTGGGTTTGAAAGCAGCTATCCAACTTATTGTCTGAATGGCTTTGGACAACTTATTTAATTTCTTTGTGCCTTTATTGCATCACTGATAAAATTAATAGTAATAATACCTATACCTCGTGTTTTATTATAAAGATTAAATAATGTTTACAAAGTACCTACAACATTTGTCACATAAAAATCTACATTCATTGTTAAATTGATATAATTTAGTAAAATATTATCCAATAAAATAGACAGAGAATGATATACACAAATGATGAGTCTGCTACCAATACTCCTCCATTTTAGAAAACCCCTAATCCTTCAGAAATTAAAAGAAAAAAATAGTAATAGTAACAGTAGATTTACCACATAAGCACTGGTCTTCCTTTTTGTTTCTGTCACTTGAAATGTTGCCATTACTAAAGATTACATACTTAAATATATAAGCAAATTGCCCAACATTTCAGAAAACTACAAGAAAAATCCTGAAAGGTAAAATATAATTACTCAGTTAGAATATGGCCAGCATTTTGGGGAAAGCAAGGTATCACTGTCACTAATAGGAAAACTGAATGGTAGAAATCAAACTTAAAAGCAGGACAGTTAGGACAAATAAGGAACACAGGCCAAGTAAGGCATAAAGGAGAAAAAGTATGATACAAAGTGAAACTCAAAATTTGGATATAAATTAGAAAATGTGAGAAACATCACTGTCTTACAAAAGCAGTAAGTTGAGAGTATATGTTTTTAAATTGACATTTATGAGACTTAAGTATGCCATAAACAGGGAATAGGTTATATTTTACTAGATGGAAACCATTATTAATTCAGCTTCGGTATTTACCAATACTACCATATTCGCATTTTTAACTGGATAGTTCTTTGTTGTGGAACACCATCTTGCACAATGTGAGATATCTAGCAGCATCCTAAGTCTGCACCCACTAGCACCACCCTACTTGTGACAATCAAAAACGTGTTCTAGCCTTGCCAGATGTTCTCCTGGAGGGGATAAACTACCCCCAGTCAAGATTCACTGCTTCATCCAATTAGTGAATGAAATAATCTCAGATTTGAATGACAACTGAGAAATCACATAGTTCAGTTCTAACACATTTCCTCCTTTTCACTAGATAAATCAGTGTTCATCTAATACCCCCTTGAATTGTGTCTGTGATTAATAACTCACTTTCTCATGCTCAAATTTTGCACTATTGTAGTATTTCGTTCTTACATCCATTTCACAGGGGAAAATCTTGTCTTTTATAGTTCTGTTTTATTTTTGCTATGTCTTCTTATTCCTTTTTCCTTCCCTAGTGGCTCAGACAGTAAAGAATCCACCTGCAATGCAGGAGACCTGGCTTAGATCCCGAGGTTTGGAAGATCCCCTGGAGAATGGAACGGCAACCCACTCTAGTATTCTTGCCTGGAGAATTCCACAGACAGAGGAGCCTGGAGGCTACAGTCCTTGGGGTCACAGAATCAGACACAACTGAGCAACTAATGCTTCCCTTCCTGAATACCCAAATAGTTGTATGTCATCGCTTTTAGCCCCTCCCGATGTGTCAATAGAGATAGTTGTAAACAATTTTCCAGATTAAATATGAGCTGGGGAAAATACACTTAGAAGTATGATCGTACTTTCATCTTTTTTGTTCCAGATTCTATTGCTGTTGTTCAGTTGCTCGTCCTGTCTGACTCTCTGGCACCTTGCGCTGCAGCAGCCAGGCTTCCTAGCCCTTCATCATCTCCCAAAGCTTGCTCAACTCATGTCCAGTGAGCCTGAGCAACTCCTGTTCATTGAATTGAAATCATATGACCTTTTTTAGAAGTTTTATCTAACTGTTCAGTCATATTTAATTGGAAGACAAGAACATATACGTTCATTTCCATTTGCTCTGATACTATATTTATTGTTTATTATTGTTGCTCTTATTCAGTCACTAGGTCACTGTCTGACTCTTCTTGACCCCTGAAATGCAGCATGCCAGGCTTCGCTGTCCTTCACTACCTCCTACAGTTTGCTCAACCTCATGTCCATTGAGTTGATGATGTCATCCAACCATCTTATCCTCTGTTGCCCCCTTCCCCTCCTGCCCTCAGTCCTTCCCAGCATCAGGATCTTTTCTAATGAGTTGGCTCTTCACATCAGGTGGCCAAAGTATTGGAGCTTCAGCTTCAGCAGCAGTCCTTCCAATGAATATTCAGGGTTGCTTTCATGTAGGACGGACTGGTTTGATTCCTGGCTGTCCAAGGGACTCTCAAGAGTCTTCTCCAGCATTCGAACGTGTCAATTCTTTGGCACTCCAGCCTTCTTTACAGTCCAACTCTCACGTCCATACATGACTACTGGAAAAAGCATACCTTTGAATATATGGACCTTTGTTGGCAAGTGATGTCCCTGCTTTTTAATACTCTGCCTAGGTTTGTCATAGCTTTCCTTCCAAGGAGCAGGTGTCTTTCAATTTTGTGGTGGCAGTCACCCTCCACAGTGATTTTGGAGCCCAAGAATTGTATGCACTCTATATTTGTGGAGCTCTTAAAGGAGAATGAGTTCCAGAGATGACCAATAATTTTATAATAACTAGCAATCCTCATTTATACTTCCCAGCAAAGAAGACAGTCAAAATATTTAACAGTGGGTAGGTCAGAAGCATCGATCAATCAAAACATTGCTTGCATTAAATAATGGTCAGGATCGAAAGAGTCTGGATAGACTAAGCAACTTCACTTCACTTTTCACTTTCACGCATTGGAGAAGGAAGTGGCAACCCACTCCAGTGTTCTTGCCTGGAGAATCCCAGGGACGGGGAAGCCTGGTGGGCTGCCATCTATGTGGTCACACAGAGTCAGACACGACTGAGGTGACTTAGCAGCAGCAACAGCAACCAATGAAACTGGTATCCTGCCATGGAGAACCAGTACAAGACAACTACACCAGGCAATTTTCATATGTCATTTTTAAGACTGATTTCAGGATTCCATATTAAGTTTTACCAATTCTCATTTACTCTTCCAGTCTATCCAGACTCTTTTGATCCTGACCATTATTTAATGCAAGCAATGTAAACCAACTCTTTTTAATGGTAACAGATAATTCTTTATCTGACTTTGCCCAGAATAAGGAACCTAGAAACACACATCTGAAGTTTATTAGTTTATATTGCACCATAAATTCCAATCACATGGAAATGTATCATCCTTGTTCTTCTAACTCCAAACAAGACTATGAACTGCTATGTCAACTATGTGTTTTCCTTAGGATTTTCCTCTCGCGCAGGTCCCTCTGATGTAAGACTTCTCAGCAATCTTGGTATCTTCCAACATTTCTCTTCCTATGGTGATGCAAGAGGTAGACTTTATTAGTCAGAGTTTTGCAAGCTCTCACATTTATCCTTCAACTCATTTTTTAAAATCTTGTCAGTTTACAGTGTCATAAAATTTAAACTTATTTTATGCCAGGCTTTTTCACAAAATTTATCAACATACTTTTTATAGACAAATCACTACACCGTCTGCTCAAGCAGCACATATAATGAATTAACAATTAAATATGGAAATTTATATGATAAGCTTTGATTTTGTAATCATAACCCTTTAAAGCATTTTATTGCACTTTATGTCCTTCCCTCCAAAAAAAAGTTTGTGGATTTTTGTTGGGATTTTGGGGGAAATGCCTACCATAAAATATACTAAAAAAATTAGTAGCATATAAATAGAAAATAAGATCATACAGACAAATTTTAAAGATGAAGGCAAATTTGCTAATCTGAAGTCTCCTAAAGCTTTAAAAAATTATTTTTTTTTTGTATTTCCAGCGCCTAGCTTAGTATTTGGTATCTAGAAATGACAAACAAATGTCTACTATATAAAAAATGAGCAATATAATTCTTCATGCCAGAAATACTGATAGCATATCCAACTTTTACTATAAATTTTATTATCTGGAATTTTCATATTTTAGGAAATAAATCCTTAGGAATTTATTTAGAAAGTACATTTTATAAAATTTGTTTTTAGCAAGATAAATTCTTATTAGTGAATTATGGACTTGTAAAACAAATAGATGGTATTAATTTCTCTCAATGATAATATAATTAATTCTAATAGTTTGATTAAAATGATAAATTCAATTAAATTAAGGGAATTGTTTGCCATAGATGATCTAGTGGACTGTTCTCCAAACACTGACTAAACAACCCCAGTTTTTAGCAATGTATTTTGCTAGAATTCAAACATAGTATAAAGAATCTCCTTCTTTATATTTTTGCTAGAAAATTTTCTTCTATTTTTGCTCTAGAGTTCAAGTTTAATCTGTTCACATGTAACATCTTCTCTAGTTTTGTTTTCCTGAGAAGCACAGAATAAGTTCTTATCTCTATTTGCCAAATCTAGCTTATACTCAGGAATACTAGGAGGTAGTGTTGGTGGATACATTTTAAAGATACATATTCAATCTTAAATCATATCCCTTGAGAATTCTGATATAGCAAACTCGACTTTAGAGCTCTGAAATGTGTATTTGTAAAGGTCAGCTTGCTTATGCTGATCATCAACCTGGCAATGACTGGTCCATGCTATCAACTTTATATCTTAAGGGTGAGAACAATACAATACTTAGGAAGTACATTTGGTATTGAAATTAGAAAACTGAAACCATCCTAAGTATACATAGACCATTTTTGAAAGAGTAGTCAAGATAGAGATTTTAATTGTGGAAATATCTTAAGAAATAAACATTCTTTTTTGTTGTAAGCCTGTTGATGAGGTCTTGCTTTCTGAAGAATGAGAAGAGAATGAAGTGTAATTTTCATTAATGTTGATTCAACTCAACACGTATTGCTAAAATAAAGTACTCTTCTTCAACAGATGGATTTTATGATCTTATTAGAAACTCTATAGGAAAGACCTTTTGGTGACCAAATCTGTATCTAGTTCTTGATGAAAACTTATTTGATAAATAAACCATTATGTAGTGGAGTTGTAAAACTCCAGTGGCCTGTTGGAATTCCTCTTTTGGAGTCTTGTCTGAGTCGGTGCACACTAAATATGCCACAAACATATTAAGTGAAGAATTTGGGTGCATACCGCAGGGAATATCAAAGAGTATTTCTTATAGCTAAGATGTATAATTAATATATATGAGTCCTCCTCTCTTCCCTGACACCAACTGGCTTTACAGAATCAGGCAAGTTACCTTATCACATATATGTTCTTTGCTGCTTTTTGTCTGAAAAAGGAAGAAATTTTTAAAAATACATTGATTTATTAAACATATTTTTAAAGTTCTATATTAAGCATTCAGTGATATGAAATAGTTTACCACTAAGGTAAAAATAGAACCTCTAGAGCATGATTGTAGTAGAAATTATATGTCATATGTTTCAATATTTACAATTGAGGATAAAAAGAAATATATGAAATATAGAGGTATGAAAAAATGCTGTGAAAGTTCTAAGAAGAAAGATATTATTTTTGTCTCGGGTTCCAAAGAAGATTTCTTTG
Source organism: Aepyceros melampus (assembly GCA_006408695.1). Taxonomy (NCBI): domain Eukaryota; kingdom Metazoa; phylum Chordata; class Mammalia; order Artiodactyla; family Bovidae; genus Aepyceros; species Aepyceros melampus. The sequence goes on along the minus strand of SJXQ01002455.1, from coordinate 81,695 downwards.
TACTACTGCTTGAAGAATAAGTAGTATTATCACATGCAAAGTTGAGTGAGATGATTTATGAAGAAGGAATTTTTAAACAAAGAGATAGAATAGAATATCATTTGTTTAAGAAAAAAAAAAAAGGTTTGGGTAAGCTAAGGCTTACAGAGAGGTTATAACCACCTTTGGAGACTTAATATAATAAGGGAGTCCACTAATATATGGCAACCTGATCATATGGCACTGAGAGACAGTTCAGCAAAACTTTACTTCTTCCAATAAAAGTAACATGAGTTTAAAAGCCCTGAGATGTTGATTGTCCATGGGAGGAAGGTCATGTTAATAAATGATTAAGAATGGCTTTAAGAATTTTCAAATACATCGGTGGTTGTCAGGTGTTTATTTTACTGATTGTTTCATTGACAAATAAAATTTCATCCAGAAACTCTATAAACTATGTATAAATAAAAGTTCAGCTACTCTGGTTGAAAGAGAGGAGGAAAGTGAGACCCAGAGCCCCACATGTACCCCATGCTTACTCAGAACACAGAGTGAAAACTATGAGCAGAATGACTGGGAACAGGATGGAGCTATGGAGAGATAACAGATCAGTAAGAGAAGCATGCTCAGGACAAAGGTTAGTGAATCTGCTGGTCACACTAAGGTACCAAATTAACACTCAATTATCAGTGTCTAAGAGGAGACATTTACTCCTTGGAAGAAAAGTTATGAGCAACCTAGATAGCATATTCAAAAGCAGAGACATTACTTTGCCGACTAAGGTCCGACTAGTCAAGGCTATGGTTTTTCCTGTGGTCATGTGCATGGATGTGAGAGTTAGACTTGAAGAAGGCTGAGCGCCAAAGAATTGATGCTTTTGAACTGTGGTGTTGGAGAAGACTCTTGAGAGTCCCTTGGACTGTAAGGAGATCCAACCAGTCCATTCTGAAGGAGATCAGCCCTGGGATTTCTTTGGAAGGAATGATGCTAAAGCTGAAACTCCAGTACTTTGGCCACCTCATGTGAAGAGTTGACTCATTGGAAAAGACCCTGATGCTGGGAGGGATTGGGGGCAGGAGGAGAAAGGGACGACCAAGGATGAGATGGCTGGATGGCATCATGGACTCAATGGACGTGAGTCTGAGTGAACTTCGGGAGTTGGTGATGGACAGGGAGGCCTGGCGTGCTGCGATTCATGGGGTCACAAAGAGTCGGACACGACTGAGCGACTGAACTGAACTGAAGAGGAGACAGTTGGAGTGAGAGCTAAGAGGAGAACCTGAGGCAAAGACCATCATTTGAAAGGATTGCTGACATTCTAGTGACAGACACTATTGCCAGAAAAAGTGCACAAAGAAAAGACAAACGGGCAAGGACCAAGTCTTAGGGAATGCAACAATTCAAGCTGTAGGAAGCAGAAAAGAAACAGAGCAGAACAGGGAGAGAATAAGAACAAAGCAAACAAATGTCAGGTCAAAGATGCTTGAATGCAGCTGACGATGCTTATAGAAAATAGAGAATAGCATTTTGTTTGTTGACTGATTTTGTTTGTAAGTTTTTGATAAACACATATTCAAAATTGATAGCATTCTTTAAAGTGTAATATGAATAGACACAAAATGGCCTGTTAAAAAAGAGATATATTTAAGAAACGGTCTTGCTTACTAGATTATTCATGAATGAATGGGAATATTCCTTCTGGTTTGAATTTAATGCAAGGAAGCCAGACTATACACTCACCAGTGAAGGCAAAGAGAAGAAAATTGAAAACAGGAAAACAACATTACCATCTTGGTTTGAAATGGATTTATGGAAGTCAAAATCTTTTTTCCCCCATGAGTCTTTTGGAGAGTCTAAAGCATTGTATCATATATTTAAGGAAATAAAATCAATTTATTAATGGTATTATTACCTGGAAAATGTGCATCACATACCTAACAAAAATATGTTTAAAACAATTTCCAAAGTGCTGTAAAGAAGAAGAAGAAGAAAAAAAAAAAAAGAAGAAGAAGAAGAAGAAGAAGAAAAAAAGGAAGATTACAAAATAATACCAAATTGGAATATTAGACCAATGCTGATTACCAGGGTTAAATGATTGCCCAAAGCTTCTAATAGTTATAGGATTATTCCTCACTGTATATTTATACATCTGCAAAGCAAATATTTTCTTTTTATATGTAAAGTGTTCCTGTGCATCTACCACTAGACACATAGACACTCACATACTCACAAATGCTTGATTTCTATGCCAAATGGCATGCACATTGATCATCATTGTGCACATAATATTTTCTGATAGTTTTATGAATTTTAAGTACTTCTTTGATGATATACTTTACTAGAGTAGTGATAAAATTGCAGATTGTGAGAAATATGGGGTAATTTCTCTGTATTAGCCAAAGATTTAAAAACTTTGTTGATATTAACTCTTTGTAGTCTTGGTAATAAAACACTGTATGGCCACACTTATTAAAGTGGGGATGAGACATATATCTCACACGGCATTCCTAAAATTTAAGTTTGGTAATTTTGAAAGTGCATTTAAATACTTCTGTTGTCAAGAGTGAGAATGTTTCATTGCACATCAGTTCTCTCTTAGATCTTTTCTCCCTCAGTTGGAAAATGTGCCATATGATGTATTTCAAAATTGGTTTTATGCCTCCCTTAATAGATGCTGTGTTTATGGAGTAAGTCTTAGTGTTCTGCATTATTCCATGTTGTCCTCAGTGAGTACTTAAACTGCTTTTTCTTAGCACAGTCTACCCATATTAAAGCTATTATAACTAAATGTTTTTCATTTAATTTTCTTTCCAAAGCAGATTAATACATAGAAGGGACCATAGGGCAGCTTTAGAGAAGAGAATAAAATTATCAAAGAAGCCACATACGAAAAGGATTATTGAAGAGTTGACTCATTGGAAAAGACCCTGATGCTGGGAGGGATTGGGGGCAGGAGGAGAAAGGGACGACCAAGGATGAGATGGCTGGATGGCATCATGGACTCAATGGACGTGAGTCTGAGTGAACTTCGGGAGTTGGTGATGGACAGGGAGGCCTGGCGTGCTGCGATTCATGGGGTCACAAAGAGTCGGACACGACTGAGCGACTGAACTGAACTGAAGAGGAGACAGTTGGAGTGAGAGCTAAGAGGAGAACCTGAGGCAAAGACCATCATTTGAAAGGATTGCTGACATTCTAGTGACAGACACTATTGCCAGAAAAAGTGCACAAAGAAAAGACAAACGGGCAAGGACCAAGTCTTAGGGAATGCAACAATTCAAGCTGTAGGAAGCAGAAAAGAAACAGAGCAGAACAGGGAGAGAATAAGAACAAAGCAAACAAATGTCAGGTCAAAGATGCTTGAATGCAGCTGACGATGCTTATAGAAAATAGAGAATAGCATTTTGTTTGTTGACTGATTTTGTTTGTAAGTTTTTGATAAACACATATTCAAAATTGATAGCATTCTTTAAAGGTAATATGAATAGACACAAAATGGCCTGTTAAAAAAGAGATATATTTAAGAAACGGTCTTGCTTACTAGATTATTCATGAATGAATGGGAATATTCCTTCTGGTTTGAATTTAATGCAAGGAAGCCAGACTATACACTCACCAGTGAAGGCAAAGAGAAGAAAATTGAAAACAGGAAAACAACATTACCATCTTGGTTTGAAATGGATTTATGGAAGTCAAAATCTTTTTTCCCCCATGAGTCTTTTGGAGAGTCTAAAGCATTGTATCATATATTTAAGGAAATAAAATCAATTTATTAATGGTATTATTACCTGGAAAATGTGCATCACATACCTAACAAAAATATGTTTAAAACAATTTCCAAAGTGCTGTAAAGAAGAAGAAGAAGAAAAAAAAAAAAAGAAGAAGAAGAAGAAGAAGAAGAAAAAAAGGAAGATTACAAAATAATACCAAATTGGAATATTAGACCAATGCTGATTACCAGGGTTAAATGATTGCCCAAAGCTTCTAATAGTTATAGGATTATTCCTCACTGTATATTTATACATCTGCAAAGCAAATATTTTCTTTTTATATGTAAAGTGTTCCTGTGCATCTACCACTAGACACATAGACACTCACATACTCACAAATGCTTGATTTCTATGCCAAATGGCATGCACATTGATCATCATTGTGCACATAATATTTTCTGATAGTTTTATGAATTTTAAGTACTTCTTTGATGATATACTTTACTAGAGTAGTGATAAAATTGCAGATTGTGAGAAATATGGGGTAATTTCTCTGTATTAGCCAAAGATTTAAAAACTTTGTTGATATTAACTCTTTGTAGTCTTGGTAATAAAACACTGTATGGCCACACTTATTAAAGTGGGGATGAGACATATATCTCACACGGCATTCCTAAAATTTAAGTTTGGTAATTTTGAAAGTGCATTTAAATACTTCTGTTGTCAAGAGTGAGAATGTTTCATTGCACATCAGTTCTCTCTTAGATCTTTTCTCCCTCAGTTGGAAATGTGCCATATGATGTATTTCAAAATTGGTTTTATGCCTCCCTTAATAGATGCTGTGTTTATGGAGTAAGTCTTAGTGTTCTGCATTATTCCATGTTGTCCTCAGTGAGTACTTAAACTGCTTTTTCTTAGCACAGTCTACCCATATTAAAGCTATTATAACTAAATGTTTTTCATTTAATTTTCTTTCCAAAGCAGATTAATACATAGAAGGGACCATAGGGCAGCTTTAGAGAAGAGAATAAAATTATCAAAGAAGCCACATACGAAAAGGATTATATAGAAATTACAGATAAATTACCCATGCCATAAAAGTTATAGAAATCACTTACTTAAATTATAAAAATATAAGAATGAAAGGCAGCTTAATGTTATTAACCCAAATTGGTCTTAAATTTTACTGATCAGTTAGAGTATTTAGATATTTCAGAATAAAAAATGCTTTCCCTGTGAACTAATTTCACTTCCCTCCATGGCAACAGCTATTTCTTTGTGAGACAGTGTCTCCTGACCTTGCCTCACCTCCACCAACCACACAAAGTGTGTCAATGCACTTGGCAACTGCCCAGCTCCACTCTGGGAGACTTTGCATACCTGGCTACTATAGGTGTTTGTGTTTATAATACTGAACTTTGTATATTGAGGACCTATTTGGGAACTGTAATTAATTGTCAAAATACAAGCAAATACAATCAAAACAGAAATACAGTATGTTTGCTATATGCTTTATCTATGACATAGCAGCTGCATCTTTAGGCTGAGTTGTAACACAAGTTGTGTACCATAAGAAAGAATATGTATTAAGTGCTCACATAGTCCTTCAGTATAGGCTAGAAAATGAAAGATGGCAGAGTTGATAAAACACTAAAAGATACACTTTTTCCTAATTCTTAAAAAAAAATTTTTGTAGTAGAGTTGACGTACAATGTTATATTAGTTTCTGCTGTACAGCAAGGTGGATCAGCTATACATGTGTCCACTCTTTTTTTAGAGTATTTTCTCATATAGGTCATTACAAAGTATCAGTAGAGTTCCTTTTGCTATACAGTAGCTCCTTATTAGTTATCTATTTTATATATAGTGAGTGAGTGAAAATCACTCAGCCATATCTGACTCTTTGCAGCCCCCCTGCCAGGTTCCTCTGTCCATGGAATTCTCCAGGCAAGAATACTGGGGTGGGTTGTCATTTCTTTCACCAGGACATCTTCCCAAACTATAGATTGAACCTGGGTCACCTGTATTACCATCTGAGCCTCCGTTGCTTTAAGAAAATGCAAAAACAACTGCCTGCTTGTCTATATATTTTATATATAATGGTTTGCATACCAATCTCCCAATTTACCCCTCTAACCCTCTAATTTCCTTGATTATCTTATGTGAAACTAATAGAGGTGAAGCAGGAAAAGACAACTAGGGAATCATGGGAAATAAAGTTTTTTATGAGGTAAGCCCATACAAGTATTATGTGTCCCTCCACAGATACTGAACTATTTCATAGCCCATGTTTTTGCACATACTTCGCATCCCTCAACCTGTAATGTTCTTCCTTCATTCTGAGGCGTGACTCTCCTACTTAGTCTTCCAAGCATGGACTCTCTGAAAAACAGTTCCTCATTGTGCCCTATTTACTTTTTACCAAAATAGCAATGATCTACAACCTAGCTCTTGTCCTTGAACATGACTCTTTTATGTCTATCATGTTGTGTCATCATTACCTGTATATCTCCTGTTCAAATACTGAGTATCTTAGGAGTAAAACAAGGGTTATTATGAAAAACAACCAACCAAGTTCTTGAAATACAGTAGAGACCAAGTAAACATTCAGTGAATGATTAAAATAAATTTTCCATTAATTATTCAGTATCTCATCTGAGCATGATGTGATGGTCTAGTTGATATCTAAAGTGCTTCTGAACTCAAAAATATAGACCAAAAATATAGATCAAAAATTCTGACCTCACTATCTCCATTAACACTGCTGCTGCTGCTGCTACTGCTGCTAAGTCACTTCAGTCGTGTTTGACTCTGTGCGACCCCATAGATGGAGCCCACGAGGCTCCCGCGTTCCTGGGATTCTCCAGGCAAGAACACTGGAGTGGGTTGCCATTTCCATTAACACTGTAGACAACCTTTTCTGAAAATTTTATCATTTTGCTCTGAGACTACTCTTCTTTTTTGTCTCTCAAAAGGGATCCTTTTTTTGCTTTTTCACATTGAATTCCAGTATCCAATATCTTTAAAAAAAAAAGAGAGAGAAAAGAAAGAAAGAAAAAAAGAAAAGCTTAATTTGCAGTTGCTTCCTGCTCTCTCCCTATCTTTCAACCACAAATTCTTTATCCATTATCCCAATCCATATTCCCAGTCCTTGATACACATTGTCAGCAAGAAGTTACATTTCTGTAGTGCAGTTTTCGAATTCTGTCCTGCTTTTGTATTCCGACTCTAAGTAGGGATTGTGTTTAATGGCTACCTCAGAGTTTTTATGAAAATTAAAGTTCAAGAAAAGAATATCAGTGTCTGCTTCTACCTGGTATGCACTTTTAAAACTGTTTTAGATAGAACCCACAGTTGTAAATGAACGTTAGTGTTATCTACTGGAGAAGTAAATGGCAACCCACTCCAATATTCTTACATGGAAAACCCCATGCACAGTAGGGCCTGGTGGGCTATAGTCCATGGAATCACAAAAAGTCTGACACAACTTAGCTGCTGAACAATAACAACAAAATAGCTGTGGCAGTTGAGTTTGGAAGTAATCTTAGGCAATCTAACTGTTCTTAATGTTTCTTCAAAGGGTCACCAGATTAATGGTTCAGTTCAAATAATCTGGTAAAAGAAAAAAAAATCTATTAGCTGACTTGATTTATCTAAAGCTCATTTTAGAAAGGAAGCAATATTTGTGTGACATGATCTCAAGAGACCCAGTCTATTTTTAAGTATACTTTCTTAAACTGATCATAGTTTGGGTAGTTTGAACTTCAGAGTAATAGTCTGAATTCAGTGGAGATAGGCAGTATTTTTTTTTTAAGTCTTAAAGATTAATAGTTGATGGGAATGACATAATATCAAAACCTAGGGCAGAGCTTCTTTAGTCAACTTAAGATTCATGTTTGGAATGAGCAATATTTCTTTAAATGAAAGTTTATTAACCTATCTTCATTGCAAATAAGAAGAAATTATAAAAACAACACCCTGAAAAAGACTTCCAAATCCTTTAAAGCTACATCTTCCCTTTTTATTAAAAAAATCATGAAGGAATTATACTAAGTACATTTTAATGTATCACTTCAGAAACATATTTCAGTATATCACTTGAGAAATGGCAAGAGAATTTATAACTTAATCCATTATGCCAGCACAGGCTCAATTTTCCTAAAATTTGAACATGAAAAACTATGTTTTGTCAAACACAAAATACAATAAAAACATCCCACAGAGGTGAGCACTAGGGAATAATGTCTATTCAGTGCAGGTTTTCACTTTCATTTTTAAACACATTCTCCATCCCTCCCTGCAACCATAGTACTTCTTTTCCATGTTGTCAAACATAGAGGCAGATATAGTATAGCTTTAATGTTTCAGAACTTTTATAATAAAATATCTTAGACATTTTTCCCCAAAATATCATTAAATTTGCTGCAGAATTGCTATGGGCTTAATACAAATTTAGAAAGCAAAAGGAAAACATATTACTCCATGTACTGCTCCATCAACTGTCAACTATGGGCAAGAAAGCTAATGGCAAAATGCCTTTTTCTTTCTGAACTAAACTCAGTTCACTTAGAAAAATATTCTGACTCTCTCAATACTTTAAACTTTTTTCACGTATTTATTAGAATGCTTACTTAAATTTATTTTGAATTATGAAAATCTCAATAGGATAGGGAAAAAACTAATGTTCACTATAGAATGTTCAAAAAAACTATAGTTAAGAGAGATGTTAATAGATAACTATTTAAAAAACAAATTACATAGAACAGTCTTTAGGACTCTGTGGGAGAGGGAGAGGGTGGGATGATTTGGGAGAATGGCATTGAAACATGTATAATATCATATAAGAAATGAATTGCCAGTCTAGGTTCGATGCAGATACAGGATGCTTGGGGCTGGTGCACTGGGATGACCCAGAGGGATGGTATGGGGAGAGAGGTGGGAGGGGGGTTCAGGATGGGGAACATGTGTACACCCGTGGCGGATTCATGTTGATGTATGGTAAAACCAATACAGTAATGTAAAGTTAAAAAAAAATGAAAACAAACATTTCATATTCAAAAAGGTTTTGGAAACTCTGGGTCAAAGCAGCTTCTCATAGAAGCTTTTTTTCTTTATAGCTAGTTTCCATTTATTTGTTCATGAATCAAATAACTATTGATTGAATGTGTACTGCATTTTCTCTTTTCTTCAGCTTGCATTCTTATATGGCCAAGAGATAGAAGTAGACCAAGAAATTATGTTAAATGTTGAGTGAAAGGCAGATGATATAATGGGAAAGGAAGGGAAGAATCTTGTAGTCGCAGGATCTCTATGGTGATGTGACGCAGGAGTTAAGACTTGAGTGATGTTAGTAACCCAGCCAGGAACAAAACTGAGGAAAAACCTCTATCAGAGGAAGCAGAGGCAAGAAAAAGGAAGTGCATCTGTGTTGTAGACATAGAATGGAGAATACTACTGTGAGAGAAGAACTGCACAGAGGGAGTAAAAGATGAGGCTGGAGAAGGACACAGATCATTTAAGACATTATAGGTCATGATAAGATATTGAGATTTTAGTATAAAAGCAACACAAGGGGACTTCCCTCACAGGCCAATGGTTGAGACTCTGGGCTGCCACTGCAAGGGTGATGGGTTCCATTTCTGGTGTGGAACTAAGATCCTCTATGCAGCACATCCAATAAATAAATAGTAAAAGCAGTACAAAGCAAATGGCTAGTGACGATAATGGATGATAATGAAGGTAAACTCTGTTAGCGCAAGCAAGTGAGCTAGCCACAGAGCCGAGGAGGCCTAGCCCTTAGTAAGAACACTGTAATTTTTCTAGGTTTGATGCAGGATGCAGGATGCTTGGGACTGATGCACGGGGATAATCCAGAGAGAAGGTGTGGGGCGGGAGGGGGGAGGTGGGTGTCGGGATTGGGAGTTCATGTACATTCGTGGCTGATTCATGTCAATGTATAGCAAAACGAATATAGTATTGTAAAGCAAAACAAACTAAAAAATAAAAATCAATTAAAAAAAAACTGACTAATGAACCACAAAAAAAAAAAAAAGAAAGCAAAA